>JAKOGI010000345.1:42500-140000 GCA_029747015.1 Carnegiea gigantea | reverse complement strand
TTGAGTGGTCGTCATCCCCTTTGTTGGCTAAGTTTGTTGACATTCATATTTTATAGGTAGGATTAATCTCATTGGTGCATGTGCACATTACATACACTTATCATTATAAAAAGAGTAATTTGTATGTTTAAATTTTGGATCTATTTATTGTGGATGTTTTGGGTTCTATTATGATTATTCTTGTGGGATTTTTAGGCTATCCTTGATTTTACGGCTATTTTGACTACCCAAGATGAAGGATCATCTTTCCTTTTTTTTTTTTTTTTTTTTTTGAGTGTGTGTGGCTAAGTGCCCAAAGTACAAAATTAATTATTGGATTACAATTGCTATAGAAAAAGTATTATCTAAGTCAACAATATTATACTTTAATACATTAGAAATCTAAGCTTAATAAGTTTTTAAAGTTTATATCATCTAGTAATTATAATTAATTTTAAAAACTATTGATTATATTGATTAATTAAAATATTCAAATTTTTTCATATGTTACATAAATTGTTAGATGATTTAGTATAATTTTTATGTACAATCATGTATTTGTTATCAACAAAAACTCAGAGAAGAATCCAAATTCAATACTCCAAAAATTTCACCATTAGGCGGGCGGTTTAATGTGGTAGCCTTACCTCTGAATTATAAATTACTGCACGGGACAAGACTACTAGTAATATATTAACCGAAACACTTACGTTTGGGACCATTCAACTTTACTGTATTAATTTATGGGAAATGCTTTTCTAAAATTGAACTATCGGGACAAAGCACTTTTGGACTTTTTATATAGTTCCCAAATCATTTTATGTTTGCATATTTAATCCTAATTCTTGAAAGCTTACTTTCAAATATTTTAATTTTGTACATGTAATATTGTTCTCATAGTACTGCTCAGAGCACTCTTTAAAATGGTGTCAGATCCACATTGCCAAAAATAATTAAGATATTTGATAGTTAATTAAGCTAATTAATCGTATTTAATATTTGAATCATCATCTACTTGTTCTCCTCCTAATTGTTCACATATTGTGCACTCAATGAAAGAACCACTGCAATAGTACCACAGTTAAACTATATCACATATATAGTTTTAGAATTGAAAGCCGAATTAGCAAAAATTAAAATTGAAGTTTAGAAGCAATCGTCTGTAATCTATCTTTCTTTAATTAATGAAATTAGACATGGTGAAAAATCTGATTTAAGTATTAGTACTCCATTTCAGCATAAATATTCTTTCCAAAACCTTAAAAACAAAAATTCATTTTGTTTGCATGATATAAAAATCTAAAAATAGTAAGAGAAAAATCAACCAAAAAATCAACTAAAAAATCATCTGAAAAGGCAGAGAAAGAAGAAGAAGATGGAGTTTAAGCAGTATAATCATGAGGAATTACAGAATACATTTGATAAAGAAAAAAAAAACCTAGAAGAATTTAAAAAAATCATGGGTGCAATAGTTGAAAACTAAGATGTATTATCTGATGATAATGAAGAGACAAATAATGACCAATTAGAAGAAGAAATATAGCGGCAGGTAAACCAAATTAAACTGGAGCATCTTAATGCTATTCCTCGAAAAGAAATTACGAGGTGATTAGATTAAAAAATGGTAAAATTATATTCGATGATGAAATCAATGAGATTGGAGAAGAACTCAATGTAGATGAAATCGAGTTCAATCTAGTTAACAATGTTGTTACTAAACAATTTGGTGAACCTTCTAGCAGAAATAGTCACTTTATGATACCCAGGTACGCTCCAGTAGGGCTTACAATTAACTTTTCCTTTGAATTTATCACGTTCTTTGAAGCAATTAGTCTTATCCTAATTAACCAAATAGGACATATCTTAAACATCGATTGAGCTCATAATAGAGAAGAAATATTCAAGCACTGAAAAAGGGGTATGAATAGTTCCTTGAACTTGAATGCCACATGGTCTATTTTAAATTTCATAAGCTATATCAAACATAGTTTTTTTGGCGTTGTCACTACTAAAAAAGTTCAAATTAACGACGGAATTCCACGACGGAAAAAATTAACGACAGATTTGGTGACAGACATGGCGACTGAAAAACAGTATTACAAAAAAGTCATATTGTACGGTAGATATGGCGACGGAATACCTAATCCGTCGCCATCAATGAAAGTTGGCGACGGAAATTCCGTCGCCACAAATCACTTTTTGATTTAAAAAAAAGGGCGACGGAATTTCGGTCGCCCAAAAAAATTTCGAAATTTTTTAAAAAAAAGTAGGCTGGCGACGAAATTTCCATCGCCATTCCGTTGCCAGCCCCCTTTAATTGAACCAAAATTTTTCCGGTTCATTGTTGATGCGATTCGAAGAGAGAGAAAGAAGAGTGGCGACTGGCGAATGCAGCTCCTCGTCCGGCCATCGCCCCACTAGCCCCCGCCGGCTGTCCCCTTCGCCGTCGCTGCCCTCTGTTATCATGCCCCCGCCGCCGGCCGCTGCCTGCCGGCCCCTGCCGCCGGTTTTTTGGAGTAATTTAAGGTATTTTTCTCAATTAAACTACTTATAATTTCTACAAATTGTTGCATTATATTGTTAGAATTTCATAGTTGGTTCATATTTATGTTGAAATGTTGTGTCTGTGTGAGGTTGTTGCTTTAATTTGGTTCAAGATTGTGGTAAATATGATTTGGGGTTTAGGTTGGTAGTTTGAAGTTAAAGTTTGATATGGTGGTGGAATGAAATACTTTAATTGATAATGTTGTTGAAATGTGCTATTTGTGTGAGGTTATTACTCTAATTCGTTACAAGAATTTGGTAAATGTGATTTAGGGTTGAGGTTTGGTAGTTTGAAGTTGAAATTTCATATGTTGGTGGAATGAAATGTTTTAATTGATAATGTTGTTGAAATGTGGTATTTGTGTCCGATTATTGATTTAATTTGGTTGGAGACTTTGCTAAATGCAATTTAGGGTTTAGGTTTGGTGATGTGAACTTGAAAGATGAGATGTTCATGGATTGAGATGCTTTAGTTTATAATTTTGTTCAAATGTGATGTTCGTATGAAGTTGCAGCTCATATTTGTTTAAAGATTTCGCCCAATGCAATATACACTTAGATTTAGTAATTTTAAGTTGAAATTTGATATTTTGTTGGAATAAAGTGGTCAACTATGTATGAATTATTAGTTTTATGATATTCCTTAGAATATAAGTATATTTGTCGAAATTTATGAGGTTTTTTTTTGTGCATGTGGAAATTTTAAAGTAAACATATATAATATATATTTGCGTAATTTATGTAATTATTATAATTTTGATTAAAATTAATTCTTATCAAATACCTTATGTAGTTATTGTTATTTGAGCAGAATATGAATGGTCCTCCACATCGTAGGTGGATGTATAATAGATTACTGCCTGATCGTAGTGGTTATATACAATAATTTCTAGATGGAGTAAACAAATTCGATCAATTTGCACGTAGACAGATAGAGCTTCTGGATAGGGGAAAGTATAGATATCCTTGTGTGAAATGCAGAAATAGGGTGTACTTGGCACCTAATGAGGTGAAATGCACCTTATGTATAAGGATTTTGTGTAAGGGTATTGGTTTTGGATAAGTCATGGGGAAACAGAACCTCAATAATATGATTCTGGGAATTCAAACAGTAAAATTCCCGAAGGTGGAGGTTTAAGTTATATTAATAATGACTACTCTGAATCCTACGTAGATCGAATGGAGGACATGGTTGATGATGCTATAATAGCAAATCAAAATATAAGGGAAAAGGGGTCAAGCACTTGTCGAGAACCATTTTATAATATGGTTCAAGCTGCTCAACAACCCTTATATGATGGTTGGTTCACCCACAGTGAGCTATCTGCGGCGGTGAGACTATTGAGTATTAAATCTGATTATAATATACCTCAAAATTATTTCAATGAAATTGTTCAATTAATGAAAGAGATGTGTCCCCCTAACAACCGCGTGCCTAACAACTATGGGCAAACGAAGAAGATTGTTAAAGATCTCGGCAACAATGTAATCCAAATTGATTATTGTCGGAAAGGTTGCATGCTATTTTATAAGGAGGGCGCAAACCTGGATGCATGCAAGTTTTGTGGGCATTTAAGATGGAAGAGGTAAAGGTCACAACAAAGGAATCAGAATCCATTGCCATACTCGAGGGTGCATTATTTGTCGTTAAAACCTCGACTGCAGAGGTTGTACGCATCAAGAAGTTGTGCAGAGCACATGAGATGGCATTATGAACATCGACGTGAGGACGGTGTTTTATGTCATCCATCAGGTGGGGCAGCATGGAAACATTTCGATACCAAGTACCCTAAATTTGCTGCAGAGCCTCGGAATGTGAGGCTTGGCTTATGGGCTGATGGATTTAATCCTTACACATTGTCTTCAAGATCATACTCCATTTGGCCAGTGGTTGTTCCACCTTATAACCTCCTCCCTGAAATGTGTATGATCACACCGTTTATATTTTTGACTTGTGTAATCCTCGGGCCCAAAAATCCCAAAAACAAGATAGATATATATTTACAACCTCTTGTTGATGAGTTAAAAGAGTTGTGGGATGTTGAAGTTGAGACTTATGACATTTTTACGGGGCATACATTTCAGATGAAGGCTGCACTTATATGGACCATCAATGATTTTTCTGCACATGGAATGTTATCTGGGTGGAGTACTAATGGCCAATTGGCATGTCCCGTATGTATAAAACAGTAAAAGGATTCGAGATTGAGAAATGGAGGTAAATTCTCATGGTTTGACTGTCATCGATGTTTTTTGCCAAGGAATCATGTGTTCAGAAGAAATAGAACAGCATTCAGGAAAGGCAGAACTGTTATAGGGGGTCTTCCTCGTCAACTATTTGGGGAAGAACTTTATACCGAAGTGGAAGATTATCCAATGGTAACCACAAATGGTAACTTTGTCATACCAGGATTTAAGGAAAATAAGCACAACTGGACAAAGAAGAGCATATTCTGGGAGTTGCCTTATTGGCAACACCAACTGCTCCGCCATAATTTGGATGTGATGCACATTGAAAAGAACTTCTTCGAGAACATTATAAACACTGTTATGGATGTTCACGGGAAAACAAAGGGCAATGCCAAATCAGGAATGGATGTTGCAGAAATATGTGATGGATCAGAATTACATTTACATTCAGGCCCAAGTGGTAAGACAGTTAAACCAAAAACGAAGGTCGTACTTCCTGTGGATAAACGAAGAGAGTTGTGTGAATGGGTGAAGGAGTTTTAAAATGCCTGATTGATATTACTCTAATTTGAGGAATATCATGGACCCTAATGAGACTAAGTTCAACAACATGAAAAGTCATGATTGTCATGTGTTCATGGAGACTCTTTTACCAGTTGCATTTAGTGCGCTCCCAGATGATGTGTTGAAACCTCTCATTGAGATAAGCCAGTTCTTCAAGAACTTATGCTAAACAACATTACAGGAGGATATGTTTGAGGAACTGCATCGCAACATTATCATCACTTTGTGTAAGTTGGAGACCATTTTCCCTCCTAGCTTTTTCAATGTAATGGAGCACCTGCTAGTTGTCACGGGTTGATAATTCACTCAACTTAGACCCGTGCAGCCTAGCAAACTTTGCTTGGGATTCTTGCCTTGCTTGCTAGTAAGCCTTAAGGAAGCTTGACTTAGACTTTAAGAAGCTAAGTAAGCTCACTCACCCTTTTAAGGGAACTTAGTGGAGAGAGAGTTTGAGAGAATGCTCTTATATTGCACTTGAATACTTTCAATGGCTTTTATGACTTGGTTACAAATGAGCCCTTTTTGGGGTTTATATACACATCCACCTCCTCAATGGATGGTGGAGATCTACTTAATCCAACGGCTAATATTATACTTCTAGAATATTCTATACAAATATCCTAGACACTACACATATGTAGAATAGTGTGGAACATTCTAGAGTGTAGTCTAGAATATTCTAGTATAGCCTAGAAGGTTCTAGGACCCTCCACAAGGTCCTAGATATTCTAGAAGCTTCTAGAACAATCTAGAAGTTTCTAGAGTTCTCTCGAAGGTTCTGGAAGAGTCTAGAAGACTCCAGAAGGTTCTAGAAGACTCTAGAATATTCTAGCGCATTCCAGAAGATTCCAGACTACTCTGGAAGACTCCGGAATATTTTAGAACTCTTCGGAAACGCGGCCCGTGACATCCTCCCCCACCCAATCGGGCAACGTCCTCGTTGCTTTTGGGTCTTCGTATGCTTGGCCACTGATTTGCCTCGTCTTGCTTGTTTTCCACTTGGTGGGTTTGATGCGTCGTGGCCAACTGCTTAGCACATCGATCCTTCGCTAGCTTGCACCCTATCCTTGTTCGGGCACGTTTTCTTCTCTGTGTCAGCTTCTCAAGTGATGTTTTGGGTATGACACTTGGGGGTCCCTCATCATTTTTGAGGGCGGATAGGTGGCCTACCTCCTTACTTTCCGTGAAGTGAAGGGCGGTTAGCACCTTTTCCTTTTTGGCTTCCCGTCTCATGGGTATTGCATGTGCTTGCCCATTACTCGTTATGAACAAGGTGCTAGCATGAGGAATTATGACGGCTTCCACCTTATTGAGGAAGTCCATTCCAAGATAGAACTTCCGATCATCAAGGGGAGCGACGGTTATGTCAACCTTACCTGTCCATAGTCCGATTTGGATGTTTGTACTTCGAGCTACTCCATAGATTGGAAGGCTCTCGGCATTGACTCCCTTCACATAGCCCTTCTCCTTTTTGTAAGGTAGGCTAATCTCATCGGCGAGTTCTTTCACCATGTACACCTTATCCGCTCCCGTATCCACCATTGCTTGGAGCTCCTTACCTCCAACTTTGGTGTCTACATACATGCGACTACCGTCTTGCTTCCCCACCTTGGGTTGGATGGCACTTAGGAGCGATATTGAGGCAATACTTGTTTCCTCTTCACACCTCTCCTCCTTCATCACAAGCGCAGCTAGTTTCCCACGCTTTGGGCACTCGAAAACCCGATGAGGCCCATTGCACAAGAAGCATGAGTATTTCCTCGGCGTCTCATCCTTCTTGTCTCGTCCCTTGTCTTTTAAGGTTGTTGGCTTGTCCCTTCTGAGAGACTTGTCCCGGTCTTCGTCACTGTCGCTATCATCATGGTTCTTCTTGCCTCGCCCCTTGGAGAAGTCCTTCTTGTACTCGTTGAGTGATTCGGCAGCAGCAACCGCAGAGGCGAGGTCTTGCACACCACGTCTCTCTAACTCGGTCTTGGCCCAACCACTCAGGCCGTCTAGGAAGGCGAATAAGGCGTCTTCCTCTCCCATGTTTGGGATCTCCAAGAGAAGCTCCTGGAATTCCCTTACATACTCACGAAGGTGGCCCTCCTTGTGTTGGAGGCGCCTCAACTTGGCCCTGGCTTCCCTCACCGCGTCCTTTGGATAGAATTGCCCTTTGAGTTCCCTCTTGAATCCCTCCCAAGTGGTGATGGGAATGGATCCTCGATTGACATCGTCGCACCTTTGACGCCATCAAACAAGGGCAATATCTTTAAGAGAGAAGGAAGCCAGGTTTACCTTTTGTGCTTCATCGATGATGCCTACCGCTCCAAAGTAGGCCTCGAACTTCCAAAAGAAGTTGTCAATCTCCCTCGCGTTCTTGGCCCCGTTGTAGGTTGGGGTTTGGAGCGTATTCACCTTTGGTGTGGTGGACACTTGACCTGATCCACCATTGCCTGCATTGGCCACCGCGGCCATGCATACTTTGAGTTGGGTTTCCAAGGCCTCAACCCTTGCCTTGTACGCCTCAATCTCGGATTTGCAAGCCACCACCTCAGCTTTGCAAGATTGGAGCTCTCCATCCCGAAGAGCTCGGACCTCCTCATTGACATTGCTTGCTAAGGATTTTACCGCCTCTTGCACCTCTGCACGGAACTCCTCCAAGCCCCCCGTGGACTCGAGCTCCTCGATGCGCTTCTCCATGTCATCCACCCTACCCGTGAGGTCCGACATGGAGTGGTTAATCTCCGCAAGCTTGTCATCTACAAGGATCGACAAGTCCTTGTTTTTATCCTTGCCCTTTTTTCCTCCTTGTTGAGGATTGCCGGCATCAGTGACACTTGAAGCCATGGATCTCCCAAACCGAGGCTCTGATACCAACTGTCACGGGTTGATAATTCACTCAACTTAGACCTGTGCGGCCTAGCAAACTTTGCTTGGGATTCTTACCTTGCTTGCTAGTAAGCCTTAAGGAAGCTTGACTTAGACTTCAAGAAGCTAAGTAAGCTCACTCACCCTTTTAAGGGAACTTAGTGGAGAGAGAGTTTGAGAGAATGCTCTTATATTGCACTTGAATACTTTCAATGGCTTTTATGGCTTGGTTACAAATGAGCCCTCTTTGGGGTTTATATACACATCCATCTCCTCAATGGATGGTGGAGATCTACTTAATCCAACGGCTAATATTATACTTCCAGAATATTCTATACAAATATCCTAGACACTACACATATGTAGAATAGTGTGGAACATTCTAGAGTGTAGTCTAGAATATTCTAGTATAGCCTAGAAGGTTCTAGGACCCTCCACAAGGTCCTAGATATTCTAGAAGCTTCTAGAACAATCTAGAAGTTTCTAGAGTTCTCTCGAAGGGTCTGGAAGAGTCTAGAAGACTCTAGAAGGTTCTAGAAGACTCTAGAATATTCTAGCGCATTCCAGAAGATTCCAGACTACTCTGGAAGACTCCGGAATATTCTAGAACTCTTCGGAAACGCGGCCCGTGACACAGTGCATTTGGTATAAGAGACTCAACTAGATGATCCAGTACAATACCGATAGATGTATCCATTTGAAAGGTAAATTATACTATAATCGATGAAACCTTATCTCAATTCTTATATATGGAATCACTTAGAAGTGAATGCAATTGTGAATTTGGTAGCTTCTTTGGCCGATTGAAGAAAAAGATAAAGCAACAAGCGTTTCCTGAAGGTTCAATCAGAGAAGCATACCTAGAGGCAGAGAGCACATTCTTCGCCTCCTATTACTTCAGCTCTAATGTACCCTCCATGCGCACTAGGTGCAGGAGAAATGAGGATGACGATGAACATATTAACCATTTTTCAACTCTGTCCGTGTTTGCACTGCAGGGGACCACTATTGGTAGGGAAAGATCAAGGTATCTTACAGATGCCGAATATGTTGTTGCCCATCTTCACGTGCTGTTAAATTGTGATGAAGTTAAACCTTATATAGGGTGAGTGGTATTTTCACTTCCAATTGAGTTTATCATTCAGAGCGCAAGCATATTGATAGGTTTCATAAAATGCGATAGAATTTTTACGGAACAAGTCAGAACTGTACGTCCCAATGTCAGCGACACAGATGTCGACACCATCATCGAAACTCATTTGGTAGATTGGTTTAGTCAGAATGTAAGTATTATAACTCATTTATTCATAATTTTAACATAACAGTTAATTAGGTGCATTGTATTAATTAAAACCACATGTTATGTCATATTAGGTGCATTATATTTAACTATTTGAGACCGAAAAACATTACTACTTGAGCCAATTAGCTGTGAAGCCAAATCAGTATGTGTCGATGTGGACAGCATATAGAGTAAATGGATTCAAATTCCACATAGAAACTCGAAGCGTCGGGAAGAGAACATATAGTTGTGGTGTTGGTGTTTATGGCACTGGGGAAGGCGATATTGAGAATGATTATTATGGTGTACTGAAGTATATTGTCCAAATTGAGTACATAGGCGAACCACTTAAACAATGTGTACTCTTTAGTTGTGAGTGGTTCCATCGCACATTGAATCGTGGGACACGATCTCATAAACTAAGCAACCTTATTGAGGTCTACTGTACAAGGAGGTACCAAAAGTACGACCCATTTATCTTCCTAAACACCATATCACAAGTATACTTTATGCCACATACAGATCATTCAAGGGATAGGGCCAATTGACTTATTGTCATACCAACCAAACCAAGGGCAAGAGTGGATCAACAGTACAATCTACCAACTATGTACCAAGAAATGGACATAACGACTATCGTCGAACCTGTGAATGACGTCATCCCTGCATCATTAGTGGATGAAAGTGCACCACCGGAAGAGGTTAATGATGAAATAGGATTTTCATTCATTCAGGGTAATGATGAGATAGATGAAGTAGAGAATGATGAGGGTGATGAAGAGGGGGAGTGGGATGACGGTAATGAAGCAGATGAAGCACCAGAAAATTTGCATTTGTGTGATGATGACGACGATGACGATGACATTGATGATGATGAAGATGCAGATGATTGAGTGCTTATGAATTCTTATGTATTTGAGTACTTTACATGTCAAACAATTGGTTGTGAATTTACTTATATTATATGAATGAGCTTTGCAAAATATGTGTTACCTACGTACCTATTATGATGTATGAATAAACGGTTTATTTGTGTAATCATTATATATTTGCATTTGGCTTTGTTGTCACCTATTTCAGGTATGAATTTCAGTTCTCATCGAGGTATGTCCTCCCCTCGAGGTAGAAGACGAGGGCGTAGGAGCTCTGCCGTAGATCCGACCGCAATGGACATTGATCCGTCTTCCCCCCAGGTTCCTTATATACCAGTTCAGCCAAGAGCCATAATGGCTACTTATATACCAGGTATTTCAGGACCAATGTCTTCCCCATTTGGGGCTTTCCATCATCAGACCTCATACATTCCCAACCAAAGCATCATGTACGGCCAATTTGCCTATAACATTCCTTCAAACCCCCATCTTGTTCACACTGTGTAGCCTACTCCCCAACCCGCTCACCCTAACACAAATCAGCCCCAAGACAACATTGCAAGTGGTGAAAGTGAAGCACAATCTAGTCATGGGAGCACTCGAGCTAAGACTTGGATTGAGCCAGATGGTAATGGGTAAGTCTTCATTTGTTATCTCTTATGGAGTACAACATGAATTTTGCAAAATAAGTAATCAATTTGATGTGTTATACTGAATTAGGTTTCTCCCTAATGATGGTGCTGTTAGTAGGATTTCACTCATATTTCAAAGCAAATTTGACAGAGCTTGGCCTAGTTGGAGTAAAGTGCCTAAACCAGTACGAGATTTGTGATTTGGAGAGTTCAAGGTAAATACAGTGACTACGTATTAACAGTTTCTGTGAATGTGACAAATTACTATTGTATTATTTGATGTGTTTTTTGTTTTCATAATTGTAGAAGTGGTTTACTTGGGATCTGGTCCATGAGGACCGTATAAGAAGAAATTTTGAAAACCGAGGCAATGCACGCTTGAGAGACTTCTTTGGCAAAGCAAGAAAGCATAACAAGAACCTTGTTTGGCTCGATAATGCTTAATGGGAAGGACTCCAACAGTACTGGGCGAATGAACATTACAAGAAATTGAGTGAAACTACCCAGAAGAACCGGCTGAGAACTCCAGAAAGTGGTGGCCCATCTCTCCACACCTGTGGCTCGATCCTTATGCATGAGCATAGTTGGCATCTAGTAAATGAATTAATGTTTGCTATGTATTTCTTTAAGTTTAATACTATATTTTGTGTTGTGCTGGACATCATTCTTTCTGTCACGTACATAGAGGAACAACTTGGGATAGAGCCCACTATTGTTGAATTATTCAGTCACACTCACAAACTCCATGGCAAAGAAGATGCCCCTTGGGTTGATAAGAAATCACAACAAATATATGTAAGCAATTAGCTATTCTCAATCTTCATCGGTAGTTCAACATGAACTTGTATACTTTATTTTCAGTTATTGTAGTATACATTATTTCGTGTACATGTTGCGGTACTGTAGGAATCCTTTGAACGTGATTTTTAAAATGTTATCAACTCCCAAGGGATCGGGGATGACACTTCTCAAGATCTAAAGCAGCCATTTCTAAACCCAAACGAGTTGTGGGTGAAGACATTCAAGAACAAGAAGGGTCGTATTTATGACATCAGTGACGAGGCTGTTAACATTAAGGAATCTGGTTACTTCAGTCCCACTCAACGATCAAGTACAGTTTTCATATTAAAGTCTCAATAAATATGGTTATACATTGAATTTACTTAATTGCAATACTAATGCGTACTTCACTGAAATGCCTGTCAGTAGGTATCGGTTTTACACCATCGCAACAAAAGCTCAATGACTTAAGGGCTATAGTGACCAACTTGGGGGGTGAGCTAACTTCACAAGCTGAAAGCTACCGGTTGCTTATGGAGAAATGTAAGCAACTGGAGGAATCCAACAAATTGCTCACCCAAAGCAACCAACAACTGAGCCAATAAATGATGAGTATCGATCAGTGCCTCCAAGGTTTCTTTCAAATGCAACACGCGTCTGGCTCGGGATCTCAGCCACCATTTACTCATCGCTCACAACATAATGAGGAAGAGGGTGAGGAAGAGGAAGAGGAAGAGGAAAAGGAAGAGGATGATCTTCACCTTGGTGATTGAGTTGGTTGCAGTTTCCTTTAGCTGGTGGTTCCTTTGCTTGGTTCTTTACGAAGTACATCTCTTGCTGCTTGCTTCCCCTCATCTTTGTGCTTATTTCACTCCCCTCCTTGATGCTTATTTAATTTCCTCCCATTTGGCACTTGCTTCTCCCTCTTCCAAACATATAACTTCATTCTCAATTACTGGCAAGTACTTCTGGTTTGTTTGGATTTGTGGTTTGTGATATATACAGACTTTGTTTGGAACTCGTGGTTTGTGAATTGAAAACCCTTGGTTGGAAGTGTTGCATTGGATGTGATATTCCACTTTTGTATGGCTTGAAATTATTGAGAACGCTTTGAATGAAATCATATAAGAAGCCATTGGATGTTGATTGAGTACAAAGATCTTGTAAATTTCTTGCAGGGATTGAAATATATGTACTAAGGGATACGATTAAAAACAATCGTTATTATTTTAAAGAAATGAGAAATCTAGCGACGAAATGGTGACGGAATAACCAAAAAAATTTTTTTGGGACAAGGCGGCGACGGAATGAGTTTTCCGTTGCCATCGGCGACGGAATTTCCGTCGTTGATGGCGATGGATTTTTCAGTCCATCGCCATCCCTGCCCTGCCAATTTTCCCCACCAAAAAAAAGTATGTCGCAATTTCTGTTGCTCAATCCGTCACCACTGACGACGGAATTTTAAAATTTCATCGCCAGGTATTCACGACGAGCAAAAATCCGACAGCCCTATTTCGTCGTCGATGTGAAAATTCCGTTGTTGACTAACCCTATTCCGTCGCCAATTCCGTCTTTATTTAGTCTTTTTCTTGTAGTGTGTAACTGATTAGTATGACTTATTAGATGAGGGAGGTAAAAATGTATTAAGAATAATGGAAACACCAGCTGCAATGTCCAAAATTTTATGTAAGGAAATGAAAACTAAATTTATCAGAGCTAAGCTTAATTATGAAGAAAAGGCTAGGCAGTGGCAAACAAAGATTAATAACACAGAATAATGAGATATGAGATATTTAGAGAATTATATTACTGAATTTAGTTAATATTATTACAAAATTGGACACAATGAAACCAATCTTAGTATGTTTTATGAAAAATTATCATATCCAATGAATTTTATAATCAATGAAAAATACATTGCATGGCTTGAAAAAATGGATGTCATTGATACCCTTAGTACAAGAGTCTCTTATTTAAAAAAAAATGGATCAAGGATCAGTGCCTTGATCTTTAAAAATAAAAGAAAATGAAGAAACAATTTCTAACCTGTTCTGATAATCAGCACCAATGGGGCAAGGAACCTGAGAAGAGAAGAAAAAGAAAATGTTATAAGAAAAAGAGTTTTAACAAGGAAAGGGGAGAGAAATATAAAAGAAAATATTATAATCAACCAAGCCCTAAAAATTTTTTAGAAAAGTCGCTTATTGTCCTACCAGGAAAAACAATAGTAAGTGTTGAGCATATAGAAAAGTAGGGCATTATTCAAACAAATGTAAAAATGGAAAGAATGTCATGCTTATAGAAACAATAGATTGTCTCGATTATTTTGAGCTTGGCGAGAAAGAAGCGCTAGATCTAGCTCTAAAAAAATAAGCGAATTATTGAGATTATACTAGAGGAGGAATGTGAAGATTGATTATGAAGACACTAATCACGGTCTTGATGATATTCAAGGAGAAGAATTGATTGTAGGTAATGAGAATGAAGAAGTAAAAGAAGATTGGGTCCTTCCCATGATTTAGAAAGACATGATCTATAAAATATCTATCTTTTAATTAAAAAGTAATGATCGAGAAATAACAGACTGTGAGTATGATGTGGGAGAAGTTAATTTCATTAATTAGAAAAATATCCTTAAGCACGATAAAGATAGAAAGTATAGGTATATCTATATTGGAAGCACCCAAGTGCCAATAACTCAATTATGATATTATGACAAAGAGATTGATCTTTATGCTTTACTCTATGGTATCAGACAAACCAAATTTAATCATCAAATTATCATAGGGATTAAGATCAATTTATATAATGGATTAGTAGGATTCAATTGTTGACTTGGGTATTATGTAAGCCTAAAAGATGAATTTGCCAAAAACTTCCTATCCCTTAAGATAAAAATAGTTAGGATGGATATGAGAAGATGAGGATACCCACTAAGGATGTTTTCAAAAATAATCTACAAACTAGATAATACTATAGATCCAAAGACTAAAATAACCATGATAGAGGTAAAAAATTTGAAAGTTATATGCCAATGCCACAAATTCAAAGGATAAAATATAATCCGCAGGAGATAAAAATTGATAGATCTTGCATATCTAGCTTTGCCAATCCCACAAAAATTAATAAGAAAATGCGAAGCGGAGATTGGAAGAAGAAAACCATTTGGCCAAATAAAGGCATAATCATCCAAGTCAAGACCTAATGACTTGAACAACTCAAGAACGCCCAAATGGAAGAAAATCCCCAAATCAAAAGTATACTCTTTGGAAGTCTTGAAGAACACCAAGATAAATAACCCACCAATTAATCTCTTAAAGCCTAAGCACCAAGGATTAATATAAATGGATGACTCTAAATCACCACTCTAAAAGAGATAAAAATTAAGAGATTTTTGAGAGAAAAAAATGGCCTCTAGCCTTTTCATTTATTCATAATCATCAAAAGCTGAATGTAACATAAGAGACGAGGAATTAAATAGAAAGATATCTCCTCCCCCAATCTTAGTACTAGCTAATAGTACTACAAGGATTTTATCCAATGAAATAGAAGCTAGTTATACAATTAAAGGGGTACCACTAGGGATATTGGTGTGCTGGAATTTAGCTGCACATTCTTTCCCATTGGTGATGTCATTCACCTATCCAAATGGAGGAGATTAAGGTAGAGATTTTTATGGGAGCCTTCTAGAAGAGTCTATCAGCTACGCACCAAGTTCAGACCCTTAATTCTCCCATTTGATGGCCCAAATAAATCCTTGAGTAAAAACATGTGGCTCCAGACCCTACACTAGTCATGGCTCGGTTAAAACCCCATAACTTGCTTGATTCTTAGAAAAATGCACTTGGGCTTGTTGGAAAATAGACATCTAGGCCTATCCATCCATACAAAATATATCCAAAACGGAACCTATTTACCTAGCCAAAAATGAGCTAGAAGTCAGGCCATATGTTTTGCCCAGAGCAAGGAAGTAAGATAAAATAGGGTGACTTGGAGATAAAATAGCTAGGCTCCTTATTTAGGCTACTGAGTGCCATGCCACCTTTCCTAGGCTTACTTTGGGGCCCCTCAAAGCTCCCAAACCAACAAGGACTTTGAAAAGCCAAGTACTTGGGTACCACCCTCATAGATGATTAAGGGTCCAAGTTGAATCCAAGCTTTAATGTTGATAAGGAGGTTAGGCCTCATGGTTTACTCCGCATGAAAATGTAATAAAAATTAATAAAAATGACAAAATTAATATAAAACCCCAATTATTAAGAAGCATGATTGTAAAATCAGAATGGGAGAAGGATCTTGGACAGTTAAAGAAGAGTTCAAAGAAGATGATACAATTAGTATGACTAGGAAATGAGCAGACTGAGTATAAACCTGCAAGATACAGTGTAGGTCGAAGTATGAGTTTAGATAGGAGAGTAACTGGGTATAAAATGAGAACTATTGATGAACCAATCTATGAGGATGAATTAACCAAAAATATGACCATAGAAATATACTATGATATCACTAATACAAACCTTAATAGCATCTATATCCCAATAAATTTATGTCTTGGGGGATATAATATGTGTGAATTGTGCACCTACATCGATAGTGTTTATTCTGTCTGTTTTGGAAAAAGATCATTATTTCTAGAATTTATGTGAAAAAAAGCCAAGAATTCTTTACAAGTAAGGATAACTAATAATAGCATTATAAGCCATAAAGAGGCCATGGAATGGTTATCCATAAAAATGGGAGGAGTCGAATACATTATAGTAGTTCTATGGGCAACTAATCAACCCTCTTATGATGTGATTATTGGAAACAATTTCTAGAGGCTATATTCTCCATGCACACAAACCATAAATCACATAATATTCATAAGAAATGATTACTCAGTTCCCATTGACAAATTAAACAAAGCTTACATTCATCAGAATATTGAGTTTACACGCAGACAGCATGGTGATAAGGTAACACTTGCACAACATGAGATAGCACTAACAATGTTACTGCTTAAGTTGTCCATTAAAAGCATATTGCTGAACAACAATACTAATTATACAAAGAACTATAGTCTGATAACTTAAATTTTTGGATAAAAAGAAGACATTTGTAAAAATCACTTTGTTAAATCCCAACACTATTATCCGAGTCAAACAAATGTTGTATACATATCAAGATATCCAAGAATTCGATAAGCAAATCAAAAAACTTTTGGATAAAGGGTTAATCAGGAATAGTAAGAATCCTCATACCAGTTCCGCTTTTATGGTAAGAAATCGTGCTGAAGAGAAAAGAGGAAAAGGTAGAATGATAATCAATTACAAAATGTTTAACGATAATACTATCTTTGATGATTATTCTACTCCTAACAAAATAATTCTTTTCAATAGAATTCAAGGAGGCTCTTAGTTCTCAAAAATGGATTGCAAAATTGAATATTGGCAATTAGAAATGGATAAAGAAAGCAATCCTTTAACTGCTTTAGTGTTCCCCAAGGATATTATGAGTGGATGGTAATGCCATTCAGTCTTAAAATGCACCCCAAATATTTCAAAGAAGAATGGATAACATCTTCAAAGATCTTAATTACTAATGTCTAGTATAAATTGATGAAATCCTTGTCTTTTCCAAGACCATAGAACACATAAAGATGATGTCTTAGCTATCGTCCAAAGATGCATTCATCATAGTATTATTCTTGGTAAGAACCAGTGCATTTATACTCAACAAGAAATTGAGTTTTTAGGTTTACATATAAAAGCTGGATAGATCACCATACAAAAGCATATTCCAGAAAAAATAGAAAATTTCCTTAAAATGATTAAAGATAGGAAGCAATTAGGAAAGTTTTTGGATGTCACTTCATTAAATATCTAGCTAAATTAGGAAAACCAATGCAGTAAAAACTCAAGAAAGAAGTAAGTTGGACATGGATCACTAGTGATTTAAAGATTGTTAAGAATTTTAAAA
Source organism: Carnegiea gigantea (assembly GCA_029747015.1). Classification (NCBI taxonomy): domain Eukaryota; kingdom Viridiplantae; phylum Streptophyta; class Magnoliopsida; order Caryophyllales; family Cactaceae; genus Carnegiea; species Carnegiea gigantea. The sequence goes on along the minus strand of JAKOGI010000345.1, from coordinate 122,349 downwards.
AAGATGTGTAAAAATCTTTCTACTCCTAATTTCCCTAATGAAGGAGATGATTTAATTCTCGAAACAGATGCCAGCAGTGAGCAGTAGAGTGTAGTACTCAAAATTAATGAAGGAGAAAAACTCTGTAAATATTGTAGTGAACGTTTTAATAAAGTAGAATGTAACTATCCCAAGATAGAAAAAAGAAATCCTTGCAGTCCTAAGGACAATTGAAAATTTCTTAATCTTTTTAGCCCCAGAACATTTTCTTATTCGAACTGATTATAATGGAATGCTTTGGTCTTTGAAAAATAATTTATCAAATATGCAAGCATAAGGGAGGCTCATGCATTGGCAATTATCGCTTAACTAGTTTTTCATCTCTATTGAACATATATAGGGATCAAAGAATTCTTTGGCAGATAGTTGGACTAGAAAAAATGGTGATCATCAGAGTAGAACTTCTATTAGAAAAGGAGAAAATCCAAAATGAAATGCAGTTACTACTAGAATGGGTTTCTCCTTCTAATAGAATCCTTATGGATATTTTGGAATTCCATATAAGAAGTAGATCACGCTTTGGTCTGATGTCTTTTCTCTATCTAAAAGTACAAAGATTCAGCCTTCTAGAATTACAAATGAATTACCTAAGGCATCCTTATGATATTCAAGAAAAAATAAGTTCTCATGTTCAACAAAAATGGTTCAGTGACGGGTATGTAGCTTGCATAGACTGCTATCGTGATTATTTTTATGATATTTGAAAGTCATGGAGTACTACGAGTTTCTTCCCAGATAGATTTGGAGTTTTTGGTGTTAGATTCACATCAAATCCAATCTCTCCAGATTACCCCATCATGAAACCTGATAATATGGAATGGTACATTACCTCATGTGAATCCCAGCTCCAAAGTACCAATTCTTCTTAACACCAACTAAGTTTCAATAATGCATGTTTAAAAGGATCCATTGGATTCTTACATTCCTGATGGTCCAACAAAAATTCCATATCGTAGAAGCTTGTATGTCGAGGTACATTGCATAGTAATTGAGTATGAAAATAGAAAAGCCATGCCAATGCATTGTCTTATTCATTTAGTTGATTTAGACAATCCTAATTATCAATGATAAGAATGGTTTCCAGAATGACAAGAAGCAGTTAGTGATCATAGTTTAGCAAGAGCGCTCGGTTGTATAATATTTATCATCAAATGTGGGCGTTAATTGAACAAGGAAAAACATTAATGCATTGCGGTAACACTACTTTCATTTATGATAATGATATCTACAAGTATATGAAGGTAGGAGCTACTTTAGAAGATGCCTTTTATTATTTCTTTGATGTTAGAGCTGAAAAATTCTTATCAGAAGAAGGAAAGAAATATCTTCATGAGTTATTTGAAAGATGGGATCCAGAACATCTTCAACTTGATGAAGATTTTGATGATTATCTGGATAATGATGGATTGAAAAATATTATTTGAGATGAAAGCATGCAGGATCTCAATATGGATGACTAGTCTTGTCCATATTAAGTACTCTGAAAAGTTACTGCACCATTATTGTATTATGTCAAGTGTCGAGCCAATAAAATAATAAAACCTGTTGTAGCCATGTGAAGGCTACTGTAGTCATGTGAAAATATATAGCCCAACTTCTCTATAAAAGAAGAGACTTGAATGATGAGAAGGGACATGGTCATTTGAGCATACTTGAGCAAAAGAAAAGTCAGGTTCTCCATTTCTATATGAGCGAGCATCTCTGATGATCTTACTGGCTTAAGCCCCTCTTCAATATTTCCATTGTAATATTTTCACTTTCAAGCTTTCAATAAAAGAAGTTCCACTGTAGGAAATGTTATTCTAAGGTAGCAAACAAAACAGATATGCGCTATGCCTAATGTAAGGAAGGTATGACTGAGATTAACAAGCCCTGTAAAATGAAAGGTAGAGGAATGCAGGGTCTAGTGCCAATTAAGTTCAGGTAACTATCAAAACTCTTTAATTACGCTGTATTATTTTGCTAAGCATGGTTGGCCTATAATCATAAAAAATGTAATGTTTATTATGTAAGTGGTAGATTGTGATAATTGGTACCAATAAAGTTTTTATAAGAAGTTAAACAATTTTAAACAAGTATCTTTCTTGAAAAGCCATAAAAAATAGAAAAATTACTCAAAGTACCCTGTTTCAGCGAAAATTGAAATTTATCAATGTTTTAGGCCAAAGTAATAATAAGAAGGACTAAAAAGTCACTTTTCTCAAACCTAGAAACACCAAAAAGTTCATTTCCCTATTTTTTGGACCTAGCAATTCAGGCACCAAAGTGTTAATAATTCATATTAAACTCCTCAAACTAATTTTCATTAATTCCTGCCTTCACATCCAGTTTTCTAGTTAGGGATTGATTCTGGGTTCAATTTTTAGAGGCCATATCTTAAGATCAAGATGTCGGATTTGCAATATTAAACCCATTCAAGAAATATAAAATTTCTGCTGTAACTATTAATTTAAGAAAATTAGCAAATTCCAATAGTAACTAGTCAAAATTTAATAAAGTTGCAAAACTATCCCAAAACTGTGCAAATTTGGGCAATCTCAGTATTTCACCCTATAACTTGGTAATTTGAACTTCAATTAATAGCATTAAAAATTCATGCTACAGAGGACTCCCAGAATTATAAACCATAAAATTTTCATAATTTTAACATAAGCCAATATTTATGCATGAATTTTCGCAGTCACACTATGTTATGATTGGAATAGTGACAATTCTTTCTTAGTTTTTTATCCCAAAACACAATCATCCATCAACTAAAACTTTAAGCATGCATCATTCTAAACCCATCATTCATAGTAACACCAGTTACTGTTACTAATTTGAATTAAGTCAAGGAGGGGCTTCGATGGATTTAATTACTCACCAACAAGGGAGTTTTAATATGAAAATCAAAGAAATTAAATATTAAACTTTTAGTATTAGTTTTAGATAAACTCTAAATATAATTCATATATATGAAAAATAAAGTTAGGGTTAGGGTTAAGGTTTTTATGAAACCCTAAGCATACATAACCATAAGGAGGGGAGGGGCAGTAGGTTGAGTGGATGCTAATGGTGCTGGTGGCCGATGGTTAGGGCTGTAATCGAGAGGAGAGTTGGTGAGGGAGAGAGAAAGAATGAAAACCCTTCCAAAATACTATAAAGATTCAAATTTTAAACTTGAAGTAAGGAGAGAAGGCTTGAAATAAAATCTATTTTTTAAAATTTAAAAATTATTATATTCTTTATTACAAGCCTTGGTTGGGTCAAATATAATGATTTTGGGGCTTGACCTAAAGTCCTAATATTTATGAAGGCCTAATGCTAAAAATTACTACATATAAGCTGAAGCGACTAACGATAATTTTCGAAATTAAAATCATGTTAATTATTCTTGGAGAATTATGAACTTAAATTTTCGGGATTTTACATTCCCCCACAACAGAAGTTTCGTCCTTGAAACTTCACAAATGACTCAGTCTTAAACATCTAGATTTTGACAGTCTTATAAAGGAGTTGATTTTGGGTTAAGGATGCTTTGGAATCTTGTGTGAGGCCTTTTTAAGCTGTAATTTGGATGGAATGGGCAGTCAGACTTCACTACAGGTTGAGATAAAGTCTTTACAAGGGATGAAGTTGGAGATTTTGAGTGTAAAGTGCCCTGTGGCCTTATATGGGGTCTAGTAGAATTGTTAGCAGAAGGCGCATGTTGGGTTGAGCTTTTAAGAGGGCCCACTTGATAAAGCCACATGTTAGTATAGGTTCTTAGACTCAATTACAGGTTGGGATCAATGGACTTCTCACAGGCACAAAAGTTTGAGATTTTGGGTGTGCAGTGCCTTGTAATCTTATATAGGGTTTTGTAGGACTAATATAAGAAGGTGAAGTTGGGGAGACAATAGGTTGGGGAGTGCTTTTAGAAGGAGAGGTTAAGAAGAACATGGTGGGAATGACTTTTAAGGGAAGCTAAAATTAGAAAAGTTTCATTAGTGGAACCCTATGATCTTGTGTGTGGGTCTTCTTGGGCCGGTGGTTGGTTGGATTGAATTTTTAAAAGGGGGCTATCGATGGGGAAATGGCTTAGGATAGGTTCGTGGGAGTGCTTATGTGAGGCTAATCAATTTTAACTATTGTATAGTTTGCTTTGCTGCCCTTGGCTAAGGTTTCTTAATTGGTAACTTTCTATGTCTTGTTGAGACACAAGATACTTTACCAACAGCCTTACTTTGAGGTAATTTGGGTTAGGCTTTTCAAGAGTTGTTTTCAGCACATAAGGTCACTATCAAATTGTCAGCCCACGTCCCAATTTCATTAAGTGTGCATTTACTCTAATGTTAGGCTGAGGCTTTCTGCCTGATTTCATTCAACTTGTTAGGACTTCAATAGTTTTTTGCAAATTGCTAGCCTAAGGTAATCCTCCTATATACAATGGATTCATAACTCTAATTTTCATCTTCCTATATGAACCTTACCACCTCTCATTTTCTGTTGCAAGAGCTTCCCAAGTACACCTATGATATTTAGGCATTTTCACCCCCTGTTTGTTGAAGACCTAATATCCTTTAATAGATCAATATTTTAAAACTTCCCTAGATTAAAATCAATCACCTAAATTTTTGTTTGTTCTTATAATAAACTACCACACTCTTCTCACCTTGTTAAGGAAACAAATTCTTATTACAATCAATGCAACTAAATTCTTACTGCATCAAGGAAACATACATTATTTTTCATCCTGCTAAAATTTACAAAGATCACAAGAACAAAGGATGAAAGACACATCACAAACAACCCCATTTAGCTAAATTTTGACAATCACACACTTATACAAGGCTTCAATTTCATAATTCACAAAACAAATAGATTCAACATGGGGTTTAATAAAAATGAAACCCTAATCTACAATTTCTACTTTCATACCCTAATAATTGCATAATTGCTAAACCCAACCAAATTAACCCTTCCCAAATTTCCTTAACCATTGAAATTTTTGTAGCTTGAGGTAAAAAATTAATCAAAAAATTCTAACAACCCCCAAGTTTGGATTCTTCACACAATCTAAAGAAACGATCATGTAGCAATCAAGAGCAAGACAATGATAAAAATCCACCAAAAAAGGGGAGGTTGTAACAATATTTACCATTATGTAAATTGTGGTCATTCAATTTTGAAGCACAACTTCAACTCTTTAACTTTTCTTCTTCATCCTTTTAGGTTTAATGTTTTGCTTGAGGTAGAGGAAATTACTTTGGATTTTTAAGAAGAGAGAGCATAGGAGCATTGAGGGTCACTTTTTCTTTTCACATTAACCATTTGAGTGAGAGTCACAGATACACTTGATGGGCATATTCTTGTAAGAGGCACTTTAATCCTAGATCTAAAACTCACTAGATGAAATTTTTAAAAAAAGAAAAATATCCCCTTACTTGTTCAGTATAATACTATATGTGTCAAAATGTATTATGAGAGCATCGCCCCTTAAAAATATATTCCACAAATTGTGGGGTATCTTAGACAAATTTTTTTGCAAAGCCTCCCTCACTCTTTGCTTTATAGCATTATTGGAACTTAATTAAACTTGTCTTTGATGTTAAATATAGGGCATAAAGTTTTCCAAAAAACCAAAAAACAATTAAGGGGCAATGTTGAACTAAAGTGGTCCAATGTTGACCCTAGGTGAAGGACTAGGCCCCCCTATGTTAATATTGACTTGGAGCCTTTAAGAAGGTCCAAGTAGGATTAGGAAAGGTGGCTGGGCCAATAATAGCCCTAAATAAGGAGTTAATCACTTAATCCTCCCGAAACCACCTCATTAGCTTATTTTCAGTTTGGTATAATATTTTGCTTTATTTCTAGCTCATATTTAACTAAAAAAATGACCTCCAATTTCTACAAATTGTACATGGATGGAAAGTCCCAAATGTCTATTTTCTAATGAGTCCTAAATCACAATCAAATGCCAAGTATTGAGGAAGTTATAGGTTAAATACAGAGCAAGGGTCGGTCTAGGCTACTCAAGGCTCTCTAGAAGATGGAGGATGAATCCTAAATGATACAACTCATAATGATTATAATTATCTCAAGCATCTTGATTTATTTTCCTAGGATATTTTGTAAGCCTCCTATTGGTCTACTTTTCTCACTAATGTAACTCCCCTCTCATTGGGTATTTGTGGGCCCAATCATCTCCATGAATTATTAGATTTGATAAATGATATCAAAGCTTGAAGTTTGGTTTTCCTCAAAATCTTAAATTCTTTATCTCTCTTAGGAGGGATTTGAGTCTTCCCTTTAGTCTAATCCTAACTACTAAGGCTTCAGAGGATTAGAGGGTGGGTATCTACTTGCTACCTATTTCAAGTGTTGAATCTACTCCATTAGAGGCCTTCTTTACTTGGAAATTCTCTCTCTCCAGGTTCATCTTTGAGGGGTTTGGTCTTCAACATCCATTGAGCTTATCTACATGCATTTCATACCTATATTTGGCCTAATAGAATTCACTATGTATCATTTGGTATCAGAGCAAATCCATTCCACATTAATTGGTGTCAGAGTACAATTATCCTATTTCTTAATAAACATCCATTCTAACGATCTTTGTGTTAGACTTGCTTAAAGTTTTTCCCTTTTTCTACTATTTTTCTTCCTCTCTAAATCTCTTATCTAGTCCACAAAGAACCCTAATTATAGCCTAAATACAATTCCCAAGTAAATGCATCCCCAAAACTCCACAAAAAGGTCAAAAACACAAAACCAGAAATTTGGCACTGCCACCCCGTGCCACTTGGCATGCCCGTGCCAAAATCCTCCACCTTAGAAATTTGACCAAGAGAGTTGGCACGGCCACCCCAAGCTGTCTAGTACGACCAAGCCCCTTCCTGTACTCTTAAATTCTGTTCCAGGGATTTCATCCGACCTCCGGTGCCATAGAGCATGACCTTGTCCCCTCTCTTTTCACTGTTTCCTGCTCGTGCTCCTTCAGCATGCCCATGCCACCCTTGTTTTCCCTTCCTTTTTCCTCCCTTCACCTTTCTATCAACTATGACTAGTAAGGGCAATCCTTCTCACTCCTCAAACATTCCTCTTGAGCAAGCCCATGAGATAGGTAGGGCCTCTGTAGAGCTTCAAAAACAAATGAGGAAGCTCACTCAAGAGGTCGCACAAGTAAGGGAATCCACCCCACGAAACCCTTACTAGTGAGGCTACGATGCTCTCCCTATTGACATCAAATTCTCTTCCTCCCATAAAGACTTTTATGATGAGGAAGGAAGACCAAGACAACTAAGGCATCAAAGGGATGACCTTTGGGATCTCAAAGTTAAAACCCCGGAATTTGATGGCAATCTTAACCGAGATAACTATCTTAATTGGGTTCAAGCCCTTAAAAGGATGTTTGAACTCAAAGATTACAATGGTGAGACTGCCTTCAAGTTGGTCATTCTTAAGATGAAGGGGTATGCTTTATTATGGTATGAACATTTGAAGAAGAGTAGGGTTAGAGAAGCCAAATCGAAAATCAAGGCTTGGTCCATGCTCAAAAGCGTATAGACAAGAGATTTCTACCTTCCTCTTACAAACAAGGACTCTACCTCAAGATTGCTTCTTTTAACTAAGAGAATCTAAAGGGAAAAGCGTACATTAGGGAGTTTGAACAACTCCAAATGAGGGTTGGCTTGGATAAAGGGCCGAACTCAAGATTGCTAGATTCATTATAGGGTTATCTCCTAACATCGCTAACAAGGTGGAATTGCCACCTTACTTATCATTTAATGACGTATGCCACTTAGCTCAAAGTTGAGGAGCAACTTGAGGGAAGAAAGCCCTTTCACACCCCTGTCACTAAAAGCCCTTCCATTCACATTGAAGTTGAAACCCCACCTTCTTAGGTTAAAGCTCTTTATAAGGGCAAAGGAATCGCTAGTGAGCCTCCTAAGAGGTTGGAAGGAAAGAAATGTTTTAAGTGTCATGGTTTTAGGCATTTTCAAGCTAATTATCCTAATAGAAAGACCCTTACTATTGAGGAGGTAGAAAAGATTTGAGCAATTGAGGAAGAATCAAGTGAAGAAGAGGATGAAAATGATGGCTCTATCTTGGTGACCACTAATGTTGGACAATTATTATTGATCAAGAGGTCCCTACATGCCACAATGGTTCCTTATGAAAATATCTAAAGGGAGCAAATCTTCAACTCAAGGTGCACCATTGGAGGTGAGGTTTGTGGTTTAATCATATATGGTAGAAGTTGCACAAATGTGGCCTCCAACACACTCATTGAAAAGCTTCAAATTCCCACCAAGGAGCATCCTACTCCATATACTCTTAATGGTCAGGACCAAGCAATGAGGTAGCCACTTCGGGGCTAGCTCATATTTCATTGTCAATTGGTCCCTATTGTGGTGAAGTATTACGTGACATCCTTTCTATGGACGTATGTCACTTATTACTTAATAGGCCTTGTTTGTTTGATAACCATGTGATTTATGATGGGTATGCTAATACTTATTCACTAAGCACAATAGTAAAAGCACCACAGTGGCTCCTTTACCTCCACCCGAACCTTACAATGCTAAACCAGAGAAGGGAAGTAAGAAAAGCCCTTGCAAGAGTGAAACACAGGAAGAGTGTGCCACTAGCAAGAGCAAACCTTGAATTGCCTTTCTAATGGTGAAACCAAATACAAGTGAGGGAGTGAAACCTTTACCCCTTGTAGCTTGCCAAGAGCTTGAGGATGAAACACCAAAAGCACCCATCCCCAAGGTCATATTGTGCATTAAAATGGTGTTCAAAGAAGGCCCTTATGCAAGTGATCAAGCCATAAGTAAGTATGATGATTTTGAAATATCTTGTGATGAGTAAGTTGAGATCTTCAATGAGCTCATGAGGCCTAGGAGAGCTACTTAATGCTTTTATGTTCCTCCAAAGATCTTCAACAACTCCAACACATTCAGGAAGAGATGTGTCCTTAGTATATTGGGTGTATTTAAACCCAAGAATGGTAAAGGGCATGCAAGGGTGATGTCAAATAATTTTAATACTAAGGATTTAAGGGCAAATCCTCTTGAAGGGGGAGGCGCTGAGGCGGAGCAACTCTAGTGCTTGGGCCTACCTCAACTAGTAAGGGTCTTGAACCAAGTTAGTCCAATATTGACCCTACATCAAGGATTGGGTCCTCCTAGGTTAATATTAACTTATGGCCCTTGAGAAGGTCCAACTAGGATTGGAGAAGGTGGTTGGGCCATTAGTAGTCCTAAATAAGGAGTTAACCACTTAATCCTCCCAAAACCACCTCATTAGCTCATTTTCAGTTTCTGAATAGAATACTTTGCTTTATTTCTACCTCAAATAACCAAGAAAAGAGCTCTAATTTATGTAAATTATACATAGATGGAAAGCCCCGAATGTCTATTTTCTAACAAGTCTTAAATCACACTCTAATTCTAAGTATTAAGGAAGTTATGGGCTAAATCCGAGCAATGGTTGTTCTAGGATTGGAAAATGCACAGTACTGATTATGGGCTTAGTTAAGGAGGTTGTGGCTATAATGTTGGAGATAGGATGATTCTTCACCCATAGGGAAGATTCAATAAGTGGCGTCACCTTATTTGGAGGAGTAAAGCCTACTCAAGGCTCTCGAGAATATGGAGGATGAATCCTGAAAAATACAGCTCATAGTAATTATCTTAAGTATCTTGATTTATTTTTCTAGGATATTTTATAAGCCTCCTATTGGTCCACTTGCCCCACTAATGTACAGTTAATTTCTCATCTCATTAGTATTCACAGACCCAATTACCTTTATAAAAAATCAGATTTGATGAATGATATTAGAGCTTGAAGCTTCGTTTTCCTCAAAATCTCAAATTCTTTATCTCTCTTAGGAGGGTGGTGATTTGAGTCTTTCCTTGAATTTAATCCTTGCTGCTAAGGGTTTAGAGGGTTAGAGGGTAGGTTGATTTACCTACTTGCTATCCATTTCAAGTGTTAAATCTACTCCATGAGAGGATTTCTTTACTTGAGAATTCTCTCACACTTGGTTCATCTTTGGGGAGATTGGTCTTCAAGATCCATTGGGCTCATCTACATACATTTCATACCTATATTTGGATTAATGGAATTCACTATACAGCATTTGGCATCAGAGAAAATCCACTCCGCATCACCTCCCACTCTCTCTCTTCGCTTTATAACATTATTGGAACTTAATTAAACTTGTCTTTGATGTTAAATCTACGGCATAAAGTTTTCCAAAAAAACCAAAAACAATTAAATACAAAAACTTTACATTGTGGGATCAAAAATCATTTCTAAAATGCCACGAACGTTACAATTTTTAGAATTTCAATTATTTTCAAGAAAAGAGCAAAGCTATTTGTACCTTAAAATCTTATGATATTACAATATTGTTTTTGTAAACTTTTGGATCATTTTGTTCATTAACCATGCATCAATGTAATAAAGTGTAAACTACTAGTATTTTTACTTCTACCGTTCTCCCTGTTTTTTTTTTTTTTAAAGTATGCTTCATTTGACTTCTAATTCATGAGTTTGCCTATATTGGTCTCTCCCCACCCCATCCCCCATGTTATTGTCGCATTTCATCCAATCAAAAAAAGAGGGAAATAATAAAGAAGAAAAAGGCTCATAAAGTCATATAGGCAGAATAGGAGGGTATACAATTAGCAGCACCTTTGCTTTAGAGCACACGAATTAATTCGATGACACTTTGAAGAATATGCTATCACCATATATGAATTATGACCATAAAAATATATATTTTACCTAAATTAGTGTTAAGTGTGTTCAACATTTTTCTTAGTTAATGTTTCTCACTGTAGATGTAAAAGTTAGTGCCATGCATGTAAAGAGACATTAGCAGAATCTTTACTCTATCAACCTAATATCTTTTAATCAAGATCATGTCTCTTCCGGTAATTTCAAATTACATTGGTGTCCTATTGCCATATCAATTAAACTTACCCAACTTTAATGCTGGTGTAGTAGATGATGAAGGCTTAGCTCTTCAAAAGTAATCCTTTTGCTCTGAGACACATCAAACATGCACAAGCACCAAAATCTACACAAGACATACAAAACAAACCAATTCCCATATTTAATTAGTCGTGCATAATGATATGATCATTCCTACTTTCCCAATGGACATAAACCTATTTTTCTAGGCTTAAAAAACCCATTTTCTAGACTAAAATATGAAAAACCTATACCTGATACAGCCCATAAGTGCATGGGTATTGTAGTATAGATCAAGGTCATCTCACAGAGACTAGTTCGAATTACTAAGTATTCCCATGCAAGACATGCTAAGTGGAATCGAGATTTGGTTTGGATTATAGTATTAAACACTAAACAAAAAAGTCTAACTTCAATAGCTAAAAACATCTAGGGGTAGCATCACCTAATGATGTGTCGATCTAACAAGACAAACAAGCATTTCTTACCTTGCCAATTGATTTAACAGTTGATGATGCTAGTGTATTCATAACCTTATTTTAAAATGGAGTGAATTAACTTGATCACACTGATGATTAATTCTCATTAGACCTTAATCTATTCAAGTTTAGGAATATGATTGTCACAGGACCACTCAACTCATAATCCTTTCTCGCGTAATTATTAAATCAAGTCTAATCCTATTTTTTTCAACACTGATCCACATCTTTCTGTATTTCGATCTAGCATGTAATATACATGCAAAAAGTTGGCCAAAAATTCACAATAACATTCAAAATCCAAGGACTAGATTAAAACAATCAAGAAGATTCTAAGTGCAAATAGTTTAAACTAGCAAAATTAACACCATTACTTCGGTTTAGCAACTGCTAGATAAAGAAAATTACTCAAACATTATTAAAATCAAAGCAAACATCTCTGAAATCTTAATCTAGACTAAAGAGAAAACATAAAGGAAAGAGAGAAGACAAGAACTTAGTCTAATCGCCCGATGATGATCTTTCAATTCTTCTTCCAAAAGCTTCTAAACCTCACTCGATCTTGCTTCTTTCCTTGCTTTCACTCTCTCAATGGATGAGTTTGGGTGGTAGCTAATGATGGAATGGTGATAGGATGATTGATAGATGGCTAAGGAAGGTAGTAAAACCTAACTTTTATCGTAGAAATCAAAGCTGGTAGTGTCCAAAATGTTTAGAACTCGGAAAGCTGTAAAGAAAATTAGCAAGCTCGGGGAAAGGAGGCTGTCATTATCTAACTATGGGGCATACCACAGACCATGGTCCCCACCATGGTTAGGGCCTGGTGGATACTGGTCTGGCTGCTCACTTTTTTCCGCCCTGCTGCTTCTTCCTGGATCCTCCTGAACTGTGGTACTGGTCACGGTTTTTTCGTGTTTGCCGTCTTTGGGTCTTTTTTGATATCTTCTTTAATCTACAAGGCCTCAAAATCTTCATTCTACTAATATGCTAAGGGCTTCAAAGGTTAAAATCTAGAAACACTTCTCAAACAAGTGAAGCAAGTGTAATAGTAAAAATAAGGGTGTAAATCATACAATTAAGCACACTACAACCCTAAAATGACTCCCAAACACTTATGAAATCCTAAGCAAATATGACATTCATCACTCCCCCATGCTTAAACCTTTGCTTGTCTCCAAGCAAAGCTAAACTCATGGCAAACTGACAGGGGAGATGCATTAAGGATTCATGGACACAACAATCTCCTCAGGCTAGGTAACTCATAGCACATAGGAAGCAAGAATATCCATCAATGGCAAACATTACATAAGACATTCCAAAATTCAGAGAAGGTGAATGTTTTTGAAGAAGTATGAGATCATAAGCACGATATCAGACTTGATCACCACAGAATCACAAAGCACATCATGCAAGCATGTGGAATTGAGTAGAGCTAAGTAGACCGGTAAAGCCTCATCTTTGGGAAGTGGATCATTCTTACTCATGTGTTTGAAATTTATAGCCTAGGTTCACTCAAGACTCATTCTGGAGATGCAATCTATCATATACTTATCAAGACTCTAAAGTTCTCCATCACTAATAATGCAATGTGCACATATCAAGCAAGAGGTCTTTACTTGGGTCATAATGTGCGCTAAAGGGTCAAAGGAAAGGAGTGGACTAACAAATTTAGGCAATGTGGAGCTATACAACTAAGTGACTAGGGAACAGCCATTAAAGCGCCAAGTATCCATAAAGTTTTCCAACACTCTAAACCATAAAAACACAATGGACATCCCCTACGATTCAAATAGGATGTGAGTCAACAAAGATAGGAACTTAAGGTATCTATATGTCTAATGCCAATCACTTATCTATTTTCCTTTTTTTAAAAAATTTTTTTCCTTCTTTTTCTTTTTTTTTTCTTTAGAGAAATGAAATGAGAACTACAATTATTAAAGGTCATAGGACCACAAGTTATCAACTCACAACCTAATTTATATATACATATACAACCCGGACAAGAGGAAGCAAAACCAAATTCGCAATGTCATCAATCCTTCAAAAAACCAACATGCTGAACAATCTTGAACTAAATTGCCCCAAAAGTCACCTACTACATAGATGAAGCGATGCTCCATAGACTTTGCTTAAAGATAAGAATATGTGTTTGGCCAAGGGTGTATATGAAGGATTCACAATAAAGATGGATATAAGCACAAGGGTTAGCAAATAGGATAAACATGTAAATCAAGGGTAGGCTATTTGGCTGTATGACTAAGCGACCATAGAAAGAATGCCTCTATTATATCATCAACTATACACATGCTAATGTGGTTTTGAGCAAGAATCTAGGCAAATTCTAGAGATGCAACATAGAAGAGACACACATATGAAAGAACATGAGACTAAATATAATGATTAGTCTAAATAAGGCTCAAAGTCTTAGGGAATATCTGCCACAGTCTCTTTTAGCTCACAAAATGACTCTCATATACCAACATTAGTGCCACAGACTCTAAGAGGTAACAAAGTTTCCAATTAAGGCAAGGGCCAAAATAGGATACATTCACACAACCTTCAAAAATTTTCATGCCAAAGGGGCAACTCATCAAAATCACGCAAGGTCATGCAAACTATTTTGCCTAACAAAATCATTATTGAAGTGTTTTTCTTTGTTTTCCTTGTTGTCATTTTTTTCCTTTTTTTCATTTTTCAAACCCAACCTAAATCCTAAATGCAAACCTAAACATGACCTAAATTCAATGCTAATGCAATTTAAACAAAACATGCCTAAACTACAATGCAACACATGCAATATGTCCTTCTCTCATGCTTAGACAATATATTGTCATTAATGTAAACATAAAAGGCATGAAAAGACAAAGGGGAATAGGATCACAAAAGCACACACTAAAAAGACTAAAATCTAGGAAAAGAAAACGAAAATAAGAAAACAAAAAGGACCACAGGTTGCTTCTCAAGCAGCACTTCTTTTGGGTCTCTAGATAGATCATACACCGATCATCCATTAGAAAGGGGAAAAACCAATGAAAAATGGGATTGCACAACTCTTGTCCCACCCTTGTCACAGACTCAAACTCAAACTCTTGTAGAAAAAGGAATCACTTCAAGTAGATGGGATTCAGGTCCTTTCTAAGCATCAAATAATGCCAAATAATGCAATTCACATGCCAAATTATTTTGTATGGACACCATCAAACGGGCCACCGTCATAACAACCATTCTTCATCTCGAAGTCAAAGTCAATCTACAATGCAACACACGCAATATGTCCTTCTCTCATGCTTAGACAATATATTGTCATTAATGTAAACATAAAAGGCATGAAAAGATAGAGGGGAATAGGATCACAAAAGCACACACTAAAAAGACTAAAATCTAGGAAAAGAAAATGAAAATAAGAAAACAAAAAGGACCACAGGTTGCTTCTCAAGCAGCACTTCTTTTGGGTCTCTAGATAGGTCATACACCGATCATCCATTAGAAAGGGGGAAAACCAATGAAAAAGGGGATTGCACAACTCTTGTCCCACCCTTGTCACAGACTCAAACTCAAACTCTTGTAGAAAAAGGAATCACTTTAAGTAGATGGGATTCAGGTCCTTTCTAAGCATCAAATAACGCCAAATAATGCAGTTCACATGCCAAATTATCTTGTATGGACACCATCAAACGGGCCACCATCATAACAACCATTCTTCATCTCGAAGTTAAAGTCAATCTCAACATTATCAAAGGGGGATGAAGGCAGTCATACTCATGCAAACCTATAATAATCACTCAAATAACCCTCATTAAAAGCATATGGCTTGTCCTTGATTAAGCTAGGTGGCAAAGTTTCAACCACCACCTTTGCATAATCAAGTCCCTGTCCATCAGAGGACATATAATCGAATTCATGAGGATCATTTGGACACACATCAACCAACTCCACAATTTTATCAAAGACAATCAGATCACATCCACAACAAGAAAGAAAAGAAGGGGAAGACTCATGGTCCTTAAACAAATCAAATGTAGCATGGTGTTTTCCCACATCGTTTTTTGATGCGTAAGGTAGGGTCCTTAACGACAAAAGTGAACAAACTTTAACAATTATCAATCAACACTAGACCTGTTAGTTCAGGCAGGTGGGTTAAATACGGGTTGGGTGTATTTGGGTTCAGGTAAAATATGGGTCAGGTGTATTTTAGGTCGGGTAAAATACGAACAAGTGTATTTCGATTTTACAGGTTTTGGATCAACCCAATGGGTTTAAAGTGCCTTTTCTATGTGTTATTTTTCTTTTTTCAAAATCAAAAATTCTACATATTTATTACTCAAAATTGTCATTCTCTAATGCAAAAGCATAACAATTGTAATTTCTCAAAGAATATTAAAATATTCAAATTTAATTATAATATATGAACGTCAATAGCGCATTTAGGTAGATCGACTTCGTTTTAGGTAGATCGACTCGTACATTGAAAGAAGGTCAATAGCGTATCGGCTGTTTATAGGGCAGCCCCTCCAGAGTATTTTAATGGGTTGTAGCAGTTTGACCGCTAATAACCTATTTAATAATTTAATATTTTTATCAACTAACCGACCAATGTCCAATCAAATAAATCTTTATTAATGAGCCGACCCCAATATGAATACAACTAGTCGTTTTCCCACCATTAGCATCATAGATCAAGACTATTTAGAACGAAAACCAAATAAAATTGAATAAAAGAAGCAAGAGATATTATCTTGCAGTTATGACATCAAAAATTTAAACTATTATAAATTAATTAATTTAAAAAATAATTAGACATATTTGTTTAACTGAGTATACAATGGTATGACTTACGCATATTTAATGCTTGTCTTCTTTCAAATTAACTTTTTTTAAAAGATTAGATAGGTATATCATCAATTTTATACTCATTTTAATATTTTTTCATTTAAAAGTTGTGTGCGATATTATTTTTAAATAATGGAGAAGAAAAATAAGGTTATTATTGTTTAAATTGTAAATAGACGTAATAGTTATATAATGTCTTTTTCAACTATTCGATAAAAATGACTTAAACCATTATTGCTAAGAGGGATAAATTAGAGAAAAATCAAAAACTAAGGATATAATGTTTGGGTCAAGCGGACGGGTTCGGGTTCAGGTTCGGGTCAGGTTTGACTCACTAATTTGTAGGTTTTTCAGGTTCAATTTATTTCGGGTTCGGGTTGAGAAAATCATGTTCAAAACTCAAAATTTTCAGGCGAGTTCAGGTCAGATTTACGAGTTCGGGTTAATTTTTCCCAGATCTAATCAACACCAAAGTGGCAAGCCCTTGAACCAAGTTAAACCTTGAGTAATAAAGAAAAATTAATGAAATTTTTATGGATTTTGGAATGTGGGAGAACAGCTAATAAAGTGGGATATGACTAAAATAAAGGTTCAAGCGACCATTGAGCCGAACAATATACTAATTAATTCTCTAAAGTAAAACACCAAGAATTAATCTAAATGATTGGCTCAATCACCATCCAAACACACAAGTATTTGAAAAAAAGAGAGAGATTTTCTTTATGGAAGAGAAAAATATTCTAACTTTCATTCATGAATTCTCAAATCAAGTCTCTCTTCTAAGTGAATACAAGAGACTAATTTATAGCCATAAGAATTAGTATCCCCTTCCCTACGCTACAAAATTAAGCCAATGGAATTGAAGCACATAAGGGGTTAGTATAGATCAATAGAATTCAAACATCCACTCTAACCTAACATTTAGACAACAATTTAAGCATATTGAAATTAGAAACTTCTAAGCTACTGATGAGTTGCCCAAACTGTAAGGCCGGAAATTTTGCAACACCTAAGCTTGATTTGTGGAATCACTCACCGTCCTATATAGAGCAATTTAAAGAAGATATTTAATGGAGAATTTTCTAAAGGTGTCCACTAACTTTTCATAAAATATTAACCCCTTAGTTATCCATTTAATGACCCAATTAAACTCTTAATCAAATCCATGCATATCGTAACCTACACCGACCCTTGCTCGGTTTAAGCTCCATACATCGCTGAATAATTGGAATTTGAAGGAGCTCTATAGCTTGTTGGAAAATAGACATGCGGAGCTATCCAACATGTATAAAACAATAATTTTCAAACTTATTTAATCATCCCAAAACCAGTTTAAAGTTGAGCTATGAAACTGAAAATTTTTGGACAGCTTGTGCTAGAACCTTTATTTGACATAATCCACCACTAACAAGTGAATTATGAACATAATCAACTTTGAAGGGTGATATATGTTCTTGCTCCACATCAAAGTCCTCCTCTTCAAAAGGATTTGTCCTCAAATCCTTGTGGCCAATTTCATCATTCCCAAAGATTATTACCCAAGCAAGATAGATGCACCCTTTTTATGTTAACAATACCATGGTGCTAAGAATGCCACCTTTTTCAAACACATAAGTGTTTTTAAACAAGTTAGGGACCACTAGAATTCGGGATCCTTGCCTATCGACCTCAATACTCATAAACTTGTTAAAAATACAAATGTACTCATCAATATCTAACTCGCAAGGAGGTACATTTTCATGCTCAAGTTTGAACTGTTGTGGCTGATTTATAAGAGGTATAATTACGATGCTGAGTAAGCTCCTCCCTTCCAAGGATAGAACTTCCATTGCCCCAATTTGTTTAACTTAGACTTAGACTTGGATCTCCATGGCCTCATCGATTTGATCATGAAGTTGAATCTCCATGGTGTCTTCAATGTAAGGATCTAGTGAGGTGAACCCTAGATTAGGAGCATTCAGAGAGCTCTCATCTTTTGTTTCATCAAAAATCAAAGTAAGCTCATCTCCTTATTAGACCTTGATCTCTCCCTGAGCAACAATAGCCCCTTCTATCATGAGTTCTTCATCAAAAAGTAGATCTCAGTACAATCTCATATCCATGTATGATTTGAGTCAACTCCAAGTCTTGATTCTAGGCTTGCCTTAAAGAGATTTCTCCCTCATAAGGCACCTAAACCAACAAAGGACAACACCTTGGAGTCTTTAAATGGCTACCATAAAACTCTTATCATCCGAACAACTTCTTGCCCTAAGGAAACCCTCAAGGGCTTGAACCCATTTCAAGTAGTGGTTTGGGTCCAAACTACCTTTAAAACAAGGTGGTTCTCTCATAACATCTTTCACTTGTGCTATTTGTCTTGAGAGCCTCCTCACTTGATCTTGAAGATCAAGTATGGCTTTATCTTCTATGGTATGATAAAAAAAATGGTAAAAAGGGCTTAGAGATTGTGTTTGAACTATTTTTTGGGTTCTTTTTGGGCTAAAAGGATAAGCAAGACAAGAAGAAACTTAAGTTTTTTTTTTTTTTGGAGGATCAAAGCATGAATTTTTGGGTGTGAAATGACATGGTTTTTATGGATAAATCAACTAAAAGTAGGACCTTTCGACTTCGATACCAATTTGATGCATGAGGGAGAGCACTTAATCACTAGAGTACATAAACTTCAACAATCATCGAGCAACACCAAAGGGGCAAGCCCTTGAACCAAGTTAAACCTTGAGTAACAAAGGAAAATTAATGAAATCTTTGTGGATTTTTGAATGTGGGAGAATAGTTAAAGAAAGGAATCTGACTAGGATAGTGGCCCAAGCCACCACTTGGCCTAACAATCTACCAATTAATTCTCTAAAGTAAACACTAAGAATTAGTCTAAAGGATTGAGTCAATCACCATCTAAATACATAAGTAGTTGAAAAAAAGATAGATATTTTCTTTGTGAAAGAGAAAAGCATTCTTGCTTTCATTCATTAATTCTTAAATGAAGTCTCTCTTCTAACTGAATACAAGAGGCTAATTTATAACCACAAATTAGTGTCCTCTTTCCCAAACTACAAAATTAAGCCAATAAAAATAAAACACATAAGGGGTTAGTGTGTATGAATATAATTCAAAAATCCACTCTAGCCAGTACCATTTAGACAACAATTTAAGTATATTGAAATTAGAAACTTCTAGGCTAGTGATGAGTTCCCCAAAATGCAAGACCGAAAATGTTACAGCACTTGAGCTTCATTGGTGGCATCACCTACGATCCCATATGGAGCAATTTAGAGAAGATATTTAATAGAGAATTTGGTGAAGATGTCCACTAACTTCCCATAAAATATTAACCCCTTAATCATCCATTTGATGGCCCAATTAAACTCTTAATCAAAACCATGCATATCCTAACGTGCACTAACCCTTGCTTGGTTTAAGCTCCATAAATTACTTAATACTTCGAATTTGAAGGAGTTCTATAGCTTGTTGGAAAATAAACATTTGGGGCTATCTAACCATATCTCAAACACTAATTTGGCCTCTTATTTGAGCATCCAAAAACTAGCTCAAACTCGACCAATGACACTAGAAAGTTTTAGACAGCTTGTGCTAGAAATTTTATTTGACATAATACACCACTAACAAGTGAATTAGGAACCTAATCAACTTTGAAGGCGATATGGGCTCTTATGCTACATCAATTTTGTGTCCCATAGTAGCTAAGAAAGGGCTCTCTAGAATGATTTAGGTGCAGGCATCTTCAACCATATCAAGAATTACAAAATCTACTGGCACATAAAAGTCACCCACCTTGATGGGAACATCCTCCAAAATACACAAAGGTTACTTCACAAAACGGTTCGCTCATTGAAATGAAATGGTAGTGGGTCTCAACACTCCTAGGTCAAGTCTCTTGAAAATAGAATAGGGCATCAAGCTCACACTCGAACTGAGATCACACAAAGCCTATCAATGCTCACATTGCCCATCAAGCAAGGAATAGAGAAGCTACTGGGTCCTTAAGTTTTACAAGACGCTTGTTTAGGACCATAGCACCGTGCTTCTTATCTAAAGCTATGGTCTCATGCTCATCGATCTTCTGTTTTTTGGAGATGACTTCTTTCAAAAACTTGGCATACGTAGGCATTTGAGATAAAGTATCAATGAAATTAATGTTCACATGTAACTTTTTAAGAACATCAAGAAACTTTCTAAATTGAGCATCAGGTTTGGCCTTGACAAATCTATATATGAAAGGCAAGAGGGCCTAGATTCATGAGGTTTCTCACTTTAACTCTTCCTTCGGGGCTCATCCTCACTAGGCAAGGTATTAACATACACATCATGATTTTTCTCACCATTCACCTCAACTCGAGCACCTTTAGGGCCTTCTAATTGTTTCCCACTCCTTAAGACAATACAATTGCAATGCTCTCTAAGGATAGACTTGAGCTTGCTAGGTAATCTACTCAGAGGTACAGAAGAAGAACTAGCTTGTTGGGCAATTTGAGATTCCAACACTTGTTATGATTGTTATGCATGTCAACCTCAGGCCCTAATTGCTTAATATACTTATCTTGCTTTTGCTATCCCAAAAGCATACTCTCCAACATAGCCTCAAGGTTAGACTCTTATGGATCTTATGGAGGGAAGTTAGGTCCTTGGAATCCTAGAAGTGAGGGACTAGCAATGGCCTGGGGAAAGGGAAGACAATCACTGTTATAGGACAAGTTGGGATAGTTCTTCCAACCACGATTGTAGCTATTAGAGTAGGGATCACGGTTCAGCCTCAGTTGGAAGTTATTAACATACGTAACTTGGTCACTAGTGGATTGGACAAAAGGACTCCGAAGTTAACAACTCAAAGTCACTTCGTCAAAAGATCAATAATTATCACAAGGAGGGGATGAGGTACATGCATTCACCGCATTAGTATTCAAACGATCTAGCCTTTGAGTTATAGCATCCATTTTAGTGATAAGCAAAGTCAAAATATCAACATCAAATTTATGTCCGGAGTCCTCTCATCAAACTATTAGTAATTATTGAGTGATATCTCATCAATAAGGTTATATGCTTCCTCCTCTATCCTATTGTTTCTTCCATTGCCGCATCAATTGTGGACCTCAAGGCATGCATGACTCCGTTGTACAATGGTTACACTATCATCTATTTTTTAAAGACCATAATGGAGGAACAATGTTAAAAGGTCCTTGAAATGCTCACAAGCTTCATATAAGCACTCATCCTCCTATTGAGCAAATAAAATAATATGATTGCTCAAGCTCTCCATCTCACTAGGAGGGAAGAACTTAGAAAGAAAGGCCTTGCTAAGCTCATCCTAAGTTATGATGGATTCTGATGGCAAAGAATGAAGCCATGCCTTCACTTTATCCCTAAGATAAAAAGGAAACAATCAGAGGTGGATTGCATCACTGGAGGCTCCATTGATCTTCAAAGTATCGCACACCTCATGGAAAACTGAAAAGGTGTAAATTAGGATCCTCTATGGGAGCGCACCAAATTGTGATTGTTGCACCATTGAAATAAGTGTGGGCTTGAGTTCAAAATTATTGGCGGTCATGGATGGCCTAATAATGCTTGGGGTGAGGCTATGAACTTTAGGATTGATATGGCCCCTAAGGGTCCTCTATTGCTCATCTTCACCCTCCATCCTAGTGTTGGGGTTGGCTGCTTCTTGCTCCTCTTGAATCTTTCACTGCCTCTTCAATTTATTGAAAGTCTGCTTGATCTTAGGGTTAAACTCAAAGAGTGCTTCAAAACTGAGGGATTTATGCATAAAATGGAAGCAACCTACGTAAAACAACAACACACCAAATAGAGTAAAATGGAAAATACAAAAACAAAAAGAAAAGAAAAATACTTAGTCAAACTTCTTGGGGATACTCAATATCCAAATCTAGGCCCCAACAACGGCACCAAAAACTCGACACAACCCGCAAATGCACAAGTATTATAGTATAGATCAAGGTTATCCCACAAAGACTAGATTGAATTACTAAGTATTTCTACAAACAAATTGGTAAGCGCAATCAATATTTGATTTGGATTATAAATATCAAACAATTAAACAACAAAGTCTAACTTCAATGGCTAAAAACATCCAAGAGTAGTATCATCTAATGATGTCTCGATCACGTAAAAAAAAGCGGGATGCTTAATTTCACAAGTTAAACAAGCACTTCTCACCTTGCGGATTGATTCAATGGTCGATAATGCTAGAGAATTCACAACTTTCCTTCAAATTGAAGTGAATTAATTGATCAAACTAATTATTAATTCTCATGAGATCAAGTTTTTGAATTTGATTATC
This sequence comes from Carnegiea gigantea, assembly GCA_029747015.1. Taxonomy (NCBI): domain Eukaryota; kingdom Viridiplantae; phylum Streptophyta; class Magnoliopsida; order Caryophyllales; family Cactaceae; genus Carnegiea; species Carnegiea gigantea. Next base: position 99,738 of record JAKOGI010000345.1, on the reverse strand, counting down.
ACCACACCACTTAACTTATAATCCTTTCCCAAGTGATTATTAAATCAAGTCTAATACTAATTTTTCCAACATCCATCTTCACCTTTTCAGTACTTCAATTTAGAATCTAACATACATGCAAGAAGTTGGCCAAAAATTCCACAATAACATTCAAAATCCAATGACTAGATTAAAATAATTAAGGAAAATTCCAAGTGAAAATAGTTTAAACTAGCCAAATCAGCAACATCACTTCGGTTTAGCAACCCCTGGATAAATAAAACTACTTAATAATTACTGAAATCAAAGCAAACATCTCTAAAATCTTAATCTAAACTAAAGAGAAAATTTAAAGGTGAGAGAGATGAGAAGAGCTCAGTCTAATTACCCGAATGGTGATCTTTCAATCCTTCTTCAAATAGCTTCCAAACCTTGCTTGATCTTACTTCTTTCCTTGCTTTCACTCTCTCAATGGATGAAGTGGTAGATGATGATGCGATGGTGATATGGTCATGAATAGATTGCTAAGAAGGTAGTAAAACCCACCCTTTATCACAGAAATCAAGGTTGCTAACATTAAAAACTTCTGGAACTCGTAAAGCCGCAAAGAAAACTAGCAGGCTCAACGGAAGGGGACCACCACAGTCTGATCGTGGGCCACACTACGGATCATGGTGTTTACCATGATTAGGGCGTGGTGAACACTGGTCTGGCTGCTCACTTTTTCCTGGATCCTTATAAGTAGTGTTGGTCGTTTGTTCGAGTTGGGTATCTTTGGGCTTCTTTTGCTATCTTCTTTAATCCACAAGGTCTCAAAATCTTCATTATACTAACATGCTTAGGGCTCGTAAGGTCAAAATTCTCAAACACTTCTCAAACAAGCGAAGCCAAGCATAATATTAGAAACAATGGCATAAATCGTACAACTAAGCACATTAAAGCCCTAAAATGGCTCCCAAACACTCATGAAATCCTTTGCAAGTATGGCGTTCCCCAGCAGCCATGCAATCATTTTCTATAAGAAAATTATCACGCATTAAAAAATTTTATGCAAAAGTGTTTCAGTTTCAGCTTTTACAAATTTGGTAATTCATGCTAGAGTATTTTTTATGGACATTTAATTTAAACTATGAAGGTCTATTGCACAAAATTTTGAATAATTTGTCAATTATATAGAATGCTAGTCCCTATCACTCACATCTTCCCTTAAGAAAATAGTAGGATTTAAATGCAGTAATATTTTCTATTGGCCATATAGCATTATGTAAAATGGCTAATAATATAATTTTATGCATGATATTGAACTAGAATAAGTCAAATCAAGTCAGAGATACATAATGTTCTCTAAATAGATTGTGTGTCCAAATAAAAAAAGTGAGAGTAAACTCCTTTTTTTCCCCCCCGAACTCCTGCCATCCTTTTTCCTAGCTCATATGAACCTTAAATGTCAAAAAAGAATCCTTGGGTCTTCTCTGTACCTGCATTCTTCCTTAGCACTGGTATGTCCTCAGGCTTTCTTAAGATCTTCTTGTGTGTCTTCTTTGCTCTCCCTTTTTGATCTACTTATTCTCTACTAGATCTACTTGTGCCCTTATTTCTAGACACATCCTTCTTCCTTTTTCTTCTTATATCTATAATCGTTATATCAACATATCTATGAGGTGGGAATAAGCCAAACCAGCTCGTGAGCTACTTGACAAAGCTCGAGGCTGTCATATAAATGAACTAAGTTGACCTAAAGAAGCTTGGCTTACTAGGCTTATAAGAAGGGGGTATTGGACATGCAATGGCCCGGTGACACTTTGCTCCAAGGGTTTGACCCTTATTCTTAGTTTTGATACGAGGGTTAGTTTGGTCTTAACTCTTTTGTTTGGAGCTCATTGCGTAATGCTCTTAGGATCTTAAGAAATATGGGTTTCTACTAATGTGTGATGGTATTCAAGATATAGAAGAGCTCTAACTGAGTGTTATTTTAGGTTTCACTAGGTTCTTGGAAATTACCAACACTTTTCACTTCCAGGGGGTGAAATGGTAGTAACCTTGCACGACTTTTGAATGCTGATGGGGCTTAGCTTTGGAAATGTTCTTTAAGGTATGATGTTACCTTCAAGGACGATTAGGGATAGGCGTGGGGTGGCTTGGGCCATACTCACACCCATGCCTATTTTCAGAAATCAAACCTATGCTTATACCCATGCTCATCGGGTTTTAGATGGTTATACACATACCCATATCAACAGGGCTTTTTCGAGTTTACAAGTTTTATTCGGGTATATATAGAGCATGCAAAGACTCACCCATATTTAACCCATATTTGCATAGACACCATATTTGATTAGCAATTACAAATGACGCTACTAAAATTCATGCCTAGATAAACTCACGGATGTTAAAATTATAAAATAATTTAATTTTTTATTCCTATATAAATAAACACTATACAATTAGAGTTTCATGCCTGACATTTAGTTTTGGGTTTTACTGTATTTTGATCACCTTTTACTAGCAAATCGAATATACAATCGGGTACAGGTTTTAAGAATTCATACCCATACCCATACCCATTTTCAAAAGCAATACCCATACCCATACCCTTACCCACTTGAAAACCAATTTTAGCACCCATTCGAGTGCTAAATGGGGCGGATTTTGATCAGCTTTTTTGGGTTCGGATAATACTTCTATTCCTAAGGACTATTGGGCTTGTTGTGTGGCCATGTTTAGGTCTAGTACTACTGGATGATAAGTTAGGCGTAACTTCCTGCAATACTGTCAACTGAAGGAAGTTTTGCACATGAAGGAGATAAATCGCAAGCAGCAAGCTCACCTTTCTTGATTTTGCTATTCGAGATGACCTTCAATTCTTTGTAGACAAGATGAACCAGGGGCACTTCTATGGGATGTCCAGCCTTGAAGATGTTCGTCAAATTGGTCAGCTACACTAGGGGCAAGCTATCCAAGCAATCATTATCTTGTACTTGTAATCTGCTTGCTGATGGGATGGCCAACGGGTACAAGAGGCTAGCCTAGCTTGCTACTAGCACATGCTTGAGGTAAAAGGTTTTCACTTTTATCTTCCTTCATGGAAAGAAATTTGCAATCGTTTGTCTAATTTGCTTCATTTATTATTTATGTTTTAACTCAACCTTGGTTTATGGAGTGCTTCATGCCCATCATAGAAGGATGCCCATGGTGCCCCGATGGTGAGACATTGTAGTAGGATTCAATGAATCAGGGAGTCAAATTCTTTGAGAGGCATTGACTAATTGAGAGCTCGTCTACACAGTCACGGGGCAAAATGATGTAAGTTTCTTTCCTTGGTCCAAAGTATTACCCCAGTTATTGCTGAGAGAGCTCAGTCGTTGTCTAATAAATGGGTATTGCTACTAGGCCCTCACAAGCATACATGGTACCTAGGGGAAAGCGTGACTCACCAAGTGTCACTTGACATGTCCTCTCATCTCATAGGAGCTATGACCACTAAAAGTAAGGGTGGTATGTTAGACCCATGCTCATGAGGGAAATTATTTATATTTGTCTAGACTCGCATAATGGTGCCAGTCGCCCCTCCAGTGAGTTCTAAACACTTACATTGCTTTGTTAGTCTGATGTTTGTTTTCTTATGCCTTATGTATGTATTTCAAGATTCTTGGGCATATACATGTAATTGGCCATGAGGTGTAACATAACGACACACATGGCGTGAAGCATTAAGTGGAGATTGATGAGGCCCAAGATGCTGAACATCATGCATCAATCTTTAGCAAATGACTGCTAAATAATGAAAGTATGTGCCCTTCGCCTTGTTTCCACATAGTTATTCTTGTATTGATTATATGTTGCTTGTATGTTGCAACCACAACTAGAAGGAAAGTATGATGCTGATAAGGGATATTATGTGCCTTAATTAGACTGTTCGACAGCTGATGAGGTGGATTAACTATGGGGGTCAAATATGTAGGCTCTTTATTATTTTTTTCATTCATAGATTTTTTCTGACTTTATCTTTTGCGGACCTTTAGGGCATTGTTTATCAACACTAGAGACAGGTGGCATTGCTTTGGGCACCCAGTTCAGTTGAAGTGCCGACTAGAGGTGTCGCTATAGAGACCATGGCCACTGACGCCTGACTTCGTCCGATTTGGTGGAGGAGGTAATATTCTTATAGTGACAGTGAGTCAGAGGATGGTTTCCTTTCTAAAAAGCAAGTCTTCAGAGGGGTAGGGTGTTAGTCTAGGTGGTGACCTGATTAGACAACCTATGGATCTGGGAGCCTTATCGTCATCTTAACTGCCAGTGTGGACACAACCTCCATTTAGAGGTTTGAATGCATAGCCTAGGAAATGTTATGTCATCCCTTTATTATTATTTAAGTCGCCTCGTCATTCAAGAAGTGCTCCTATTTCTTCTTGACTTTTTGGTTTGTGCCTCCGAGGTGGTCCCATAATGTCATGATGTTAGGCCTTTTGATGTCTCCGCCCCCTAATTAAGGAGTTGCATTCAGGTAAGGTTGTTCATGTGGACATTTAGGGACCATGTCGTACCAAAACTGACACTGGTCATAGGTATTTCCTTACTTTGGTGCATGATTACATAAGGGAAACCAGAACAATTTGTTAGTCACTAAGGACTAGCCTTTTAGTTCATAAACTCGTTCATTTCTATAGCTAAGACTCGATTTAATGGCATGATTGAGGTTGTTAGAAGTGATACTGCCCTGGAACTTGGTTCCAATAACAAAGTCAAGAGTTATTTTGCTAAATATGGGATATTAAATGAAATTAGTTATGTCCAGAGTCTAAAGCAAAATGGTGTAGTAGAGAGGAAACATAATCACCTACTTGAGGTTTAAAGGGCATTGCTATTTTAGTGTTCTTTACCATTAAAATTATGGAGGATTGTTTATTGATTGCTACATTTCTTATTCATGAAATGCCTTATATGCTACTAAACCATAAAACACTATTTAAGTTAATATATAGGAAGCCACAATATTATGAATATTTGAAGACATTTGGTTACATATGTTATTTGTCCAAGAATAAATAGGGGACAAAACTACGACCCAGAACATTATTATGCATCGTCCTCAGTTATCCCTTCGTAAAGAAGCATTATAAATTTATATCTTTTAAGGATAAGAAATTTTAGGTCTTGAGAGATATTAAGCTCCGTAAGTTAGCAAAACCAGCTCAATCGCCACCTATCTCACCTATTTCACAATCTAAACCTATTCTATATTATGCCATCTACTGAACCTCCACATGCCTTTTTCATCTACTAATCCACATGCTTCATCTCATTCAGGACCAAATACATCTACTATAGAGCCTTTAGCAACTCGACTTCCTTCAAGGAGGTGTAATAGACCTCTTCTATCCCTTGGTTACTTGCTGGATTATGTTTGTACTAGTCACATGAATGGCTCATTTGGTTTGGTGTAATCAAAGTGGCAATGCAATTAAAATGGTAATGATTATTTCATTACCATGTTTGGCTATCATTAAGGGATATAATGAAGATTGTATTGTAATCATATTTACCTTAATCTATGCAAATACAATTACTTGGTTTTTCCTAAACTATTGTGACTACGTACCTTTGAGTTAAAGTCTACCCAACTATGAGCCACTATATTTGGGGGCTTTCTCTCTTTTCTCTCCATTGTCCCTTATTTGCTTCCCATCTCTTATACCATACCACCATGTTTTAAGGTTTGAAGCCCCCTCACCCCTCTCTCTCCTCTCCATATCAGATACAGCATAAACTATGATCATATTATTGCAACTGTATTTTCTCTCTCTCTCTCTCTCTCTCTCTCTCTCTCTCTCTCTCACACACACACACACACACAAACACACACTCTCACATCATCATCATCTTCTCTCTCTGTAATGGCCCGAATGTAAAGTTCTTTTTTAATTATTTCAAACTGCCCTAATCGCAAATTAATTCAATTGGACGCTGCATTTCTATCTTGCGTTTCAATTTCTTATTTTATATGTATATATTTTAATTTATCATTTATGTGTAGGTATATATATTTATGTATCACAGGTTGAAACGACGATGTGGTCCCGACATGAACCTTGTGATGCTCCTTAAATAATTCTTTCAAGTTCTGATTAATATTTAAACGCCCGCAAAGTAAAAATAAATAAATAAATAAATAAAATAAATTTTGAGATAATAATAATAAGAATAAATTTCGAGAAAATGAGAATGTCTTCTCCCAAATTTATATCTCAAGGATATAAATTCAAATTTATTAATTCTAGCTAGATTACTACTTCAACTCCATATATATATAATTATAATTATATCTAAATTTATACATATACAACACCAGCACCACCACCTCCTAGTATAGGTCCCACTTTCGTGGGGTCTGGGGAGATCCAGCTGTAGATAATCTTACCTCTACTGACATTCCTACCCGTAGAGAGGCTATTTCTAAGACACCAACATAAAAGGAATTTATAAAAATAATTTAAGGAAAAGACATTTTGTAAAAACACTTAATGGAATCATTAAAAAGACAAGTTGTAGGAGCTATGTAATGTAAGAACAGTAAATCAGAGGAAGGTAACATACCTTAACAACCAAAAGGTAAACAAACGGTGCCTGTTCCCCATAGAAAGTACTACCTATAAACAAACACGATAAATGAAAAAACACCACTACCAGCACGCTGCCGCTGTAACAAAAAGCCAACTACAAGGTCGACTATCTGCGATCTAAGATCTTAATATAATATTTTAATCCTATCTCGCCACAGCTTCCTATCCTGAGCCAGGTCCTCCGTCAAACCAATAACTCTCAAGTCCTCTCTAATCACCTCATCCAAACTCTTCTTTGATCGGCCCTTCCCTCTTTTACCTTCGGGGATGTTGATCCTCTCACATCTCCTCATCGGGGCATCCACACTCCTCCTTTTCACATGGCCAAACTATCGGAGTCTTGTTTCTCTCATCTTATCTTCGATGGGAGCTACTTTAACTAAGTTCCTGATAACACCATTCCTAATTCTATCTATTCTCGTATAACCACACATCCACCTAATCATCCTCATCTCTGCCACCATAAACCTTTAAGCCTGTGTCTTTTTTAGAAGCCAACCCTCCGATTTGTAAAGAACAGTCAGTCTAACTACCATATGATAGACTCTGCCTTTCAATTGAAGGGGCACCTTCTTACCACACAGCACACCTGAGGAATACTTCCATTTTTGCCAGCCTACCTTTATTCGTTGGTTAATATCTTCGTCAATATCCCCATTCCGCTGAATGATCAAGCCTAAATACTTAAACTTATCAACCTTAGGTATCGACCTCCCATCTAGGGTGACTTCTCCCCCCGCTTCCTCTCTTCCATTGAAACGGCAATGAAGGTATTCCGTTTTCTATCTACTCACTCTGAAACCTCTAGATTCTAGAGTATGCATCCATCGCTCCAACTTAACATTAACTTCCTATCTGGTCTCATCAATAAGAACAATGTCATCTGCGAATAGTATACACTAAGGTAACTCATCTTGAATCCCTCTTGTAAGTTCATCCATAAGTAGATTGAAGAGAAAATGGCTTAAGGCGGAATCTTGATACAGGCCCATAGTAACGAAGAAGTCATTAGTGACCCCTCCTAGTGTCCTAACACTCATCTTACTCCCCTCATACATATCCTTAATAACTCGAATATACACGGGTGATACTCCTTTCTATTCCATGCATCTCTATAACACTTCACACGGAACTCTATCATATGCTTTTTCCATGTCAATGAACTCCATATGAAGATCCACCTTTCTATCTCTGTACAAACCCATGAGCCTTTTAAGGAGGTAAATCGCCTCTATGGTTGATCTACCTGGCATAAAGCCAAATTGGTTCTTTGAAATCTCGACATCCTTCCACAACCTTCTCTCAATCACCCTCTCCCATAACTTCATAGTGTGACTGAGCAACTTTATACTCCTAAAATTATTACAATCTTGAATATCACCTTTGTTCTTGTATAGAGGGATGACTATACTAAACCCCCATTCCTTGGGCATCTTAGCCGTCCTAAAAATAATATTAAAAAGCTCCATTAGCCACTCTAATCCTTCTTAACCCAAACACTTCCACACTTCAACTGGTATCTGATCTGGACCCTCTGCCTTCCCATTGGTCATCTTCTTTAAGGCCTCCTTAATCTCGTCTTTACTGATGTGACCACACACTCGCGGATCAAGACGCCTCTCCCTACACTCACTTTCCCTACTCCGAGAATCCTCCATCACTTCACCATTGAGGAGCTTGGCAAAGTACCTTTGCCATCTCCCCTTGATTTCTGCATCCTTAGACAACAGCTTACCATTTTCATCTTTGATGCACCTCACAACTCCTAAATCCCTTGTCCTTCTTTCCCTAGCCCTTGCCAACTTAAAGACTTCCTTTTCCACTTCCTTTGACTCCAGTCTATGGTATAACCTATCATAAGCTATGCTCTTAGCTACCGCAACAGTCTTTTTGGCTACCTTCTTTGCTGCCTTATATCTAGCTCTACTAATCTCTCTCTCTTCATCCGCTCTACTGTTCATAAAAACAGGGTAAGCCTCTTTTTTCTCCTTTACTTTCTCCTTTACCTCCTCGTTCCACCACCAGGTATCCTTCATTTTGCTACCATCTCTTCTAGAAGAACCTAGGATTTCTTTAGCCGGCCTTTGAATACAATCTGTCATCGCCTCCCACATTTCATCTGCATCCTCTACCCGCCTCTAAGCTCCTTCTTCCGTAATCCTCTCTATTAAAAATACGGCGTTCTCCTTCGTGAGGGTCCACCACTTAACTCGCGGGTCCCCGACTCTCCTCTTCTTCTACTTTGAACATTTGAACTGCACATCCAACACTAGCAACCTATGCTGAGTCCCTAGATACTCACTGGGAATTACCTTATAATCCTTACAAGACCTCTGACTATCCGCCCTCATCAAAAAGTAATCAATTTGGATCTTTAGAGAGTCATTCTTGAAGGTCACCAAGTGATCCTCCTTCTTCTTGAAAAAGGAATTTACCACCAACAGTTCATAGGCCACTGCAAAGTCCAACACAAAAACTCCTCCGTTGTTTCTCTCCAAAAAACCGAAACCCCTGTGGGCTGTGTCATACCCTTTTACGTCAACGCCAAAATGGCCATTAAGGTCTCCTTCTATGAAAATCTTCTCGCTCTGAGGCATATCCTAGATGACTATATCCAAATCCCCCCAAAATAGCTTCTTGATATCATCCGACAGCCCTATTTGAGGAGTATAAACACTAATCATGTTGATTTCTGAACCCACCAAGACCTTAATGGCTATAATTCGATCACTTTTACGCCTCACTTCAACAACAAAGTCTACCAACTCCCTCTCAACCAAAATGCCAACCCCATTCCTCGCCTTGGTTGACCCCGAATACCATAATTTGTACCCATCAACTACTCTAACTTTAGCCCTCACCACTTCGTCTCTTGAACACAGGCTATGCTAATCCTACGCCTATGCAACGCCTTAACTAATTCTATAGACTTACCCGTAAGAGGCCCAATATTCCACGACGCTAGGCGCACCTTTCGAAACCCTACACCCCTCCTATCCCCATTACCCCCCGGAGGACTGGCTGAAGGTACTACATTGCTCCCCACTAGCTTAAGCTGCCAACCCCCATTTCCTGTAAAGCACTAAAAGATCCTTACTAAAAACACAAAAGGATTGCAATGAATGACTAATGAGGGAGTAAGTGAAAAAAAAAGCTCCCCAATATTGACCCGGGGTGGACCCAGAAAAAGGAAAGGAGCCGGCCCCCAAACTACAAGGGAAAGAGATGCTGGCTACACCGAACCACAGACTTAGAAAACAAGCTTAGGAGTCTACTCGGCAAGACGACACACTTGTCAATCTTAAAAAGACTACCTAAAAATACTAAAATAATACAATAATACTAATACACCCACCACCACAACAATAATACCCATACTAGTGAATTAAACTAATACCGCAAACAATAGTAACTAATTTATAAAGAAAATAATCACCAAATTCAAGTAAAGTCGCCAAGAGACTAACCAAAAAATAAAAAATAAAACTAATTACGAACAAAATGAGTAATCTTAAATGGGATTGAACCAAGAAATAGTTACAAAATAACTTATCCAAAACTAATTAAAAAAATGAAACTAATAGCAACACTAATGATAAAGATAATACTAATAAAGACAATAGCCGAGAGTGCCAACAAAATTAATATTACCAACAGAATTAATGACAACAGTAGAAAAATACTAAAATTACCAACAAGGATGCTACTAATAATAAAAATCAACTAGCCAAGAAGACGTACCAAAAAAACAAAATATCAATGGCAAAAATATAGGCAACAAGAATTAGGAACCAGAAAATACACAGGGGCAATGGATTAGGAACTATTTAGAAAAATCAACTTGCTAAGAGAATTAGGGACCAGCAAATACGCAGGGGCAAAAATATCAATGGGGAGAACTAATTGGAGCCAAATTAAAAACACCAGCGAGCCACCAAATTCCAAACCCTCGAACTGCACCTCAGTACTCAATCAATAACTCTGAAACACTGAAACTGAAGCTAGAATGCAACAAAATGTAGACCAAACAGAGCAAGAACAAAGCAAAATGTAGACCAAAGAAAATGCAAAATCTAGCTGAAACAATATATGAATAGCCAATAAGCTGAGATGTGAGAGAGAGGGAACCTGGGATTAAAGAGGTCAAGAGCAAGTTCCAACTCTACCACGGTAACCCAATCCCAACCACGGGAATGAACCAAGAAACTCATCTTGAGGTTCCAAATTTTTCATCAACAAGGGAGAACTGAACCGGAGAGGCCAAGCATGACAACAATGGCCAACGTGGAACTAACCCTAGAGGCCAACTAGACTCAGGTTGCAGGTCGTGCGAGATGCAGGCACAGGGACTCGGTGGCAGGCTCTGTTACTCAGGCGCTCAGTGGACCTAATATAGAACTCAGGGAAGGACCAAGGAGAGACTATGCTATGGTACTCACCGTCGACGACCACCACTGCCGGCGACCGGTTACTGCTGGGGGCACTACCCGAGGCCACCCAGGAGACCGTTCTGTGCAATCAGTAAAAGGATACGCTGACAATCCGCCCAGAAGAGAGAGGAGAGAGAAGAGAGCATTTTGAAGTTAAAACACTTGACAAAAGCATCTAAATTTATACATATGAATGTAATAAATAAAATTAAAAAAATATAGGATAAATACAAGGAGAGATCTAGAAAAGGGTTATGTGTCACTAACTAATAAGGGATAAAAAGAAAAAGGGAAGAGTAAATAAATTAGAGAGTTAAGTAAATAAACCAAATATTAGAAACTCTAAAACCCCAATTCTCTCTCTCTGCCTCTGTCCGCTGGAACCCCAACCCCCCTATTTTTTTTCCTTCACCGCCTTCCGTCTTCTGCACCATCGTTCACCACCGGCCACCGGCTTCCCGTCACCGTCGACCACCGCTATTGACTGCCGTTGCCCCGCGCCACCTCCAGCTGGCCCCTTGTCCATCCCTTTGAAGTGTTTTGATTGATTTTAGTGGATTGAGAAGTGAGAAACCCTAAACCCCACTTAATCCAATTTTGATTTTTATGCTAGAATCTTGCTAGTAAATGGTGCAAGTATCAGTATTAAGTGTTTAATTGTAAATTCCTTGAATTATTTGGATATTGGATTGAGTTGTAAATTGAGAGAGGTGATGAGTGAGTGTTAAGTGAGGTGCTTGAATTTCAGTTGATTATGATGATTTGGTAATAAATATAGAGAAAATTGTGGGTTATATATATATATATATATATATATATATATATATATAATATATATATATATATCTATATGTATATATATATATATATATGGTATGCTTGTAATGTTTTGATTATGGGTTGATGATTAAGGTTAGGTCTTCGGTAATGATCAAGTTAATTATGCAAGTTATAAATGTTCAAGTGAGTTGAGGGATGCTTAAATGGAGGAAAAATATGTACATGTATATGAGGTTAGTATGAGGGCTATGTTTGGTAATGTGAGTGTTATATGTTGATCACAGTCAAGTAATTAGGGGTTGTAATTTAAATGAATGTGCAAGAATTATTGTGAGTTATTTAGTGGTTAAGCAAAAATATAATGAGGAATTTATTTTGGATATGCTAAGAAAATGAGCTATTCATGTTATTTGTGGTTAGATTAATGTTAATTACAAATGAATAGGGTTGATGAATTGTACACGTGTCAGAAATTTATGTGTAACCCTGGGTACGGTGATTAAAGTTCCTTGAACATGTTTATTTTAGTTATGTTTATTTTTATGTTGCTTCATTAGTGTTTGAATAAGGAGTTATGCTAATTAGGCAAGCGTATACGCGTAGGAGGTGTGTTGAGAATATATGTTGTGGGTTAGCTACCAAGTGGGGAAGGAGGGAAAAAGAGGGAAGGTAAATATAATGAGTATGGATCGGAATTGACATGATAAAAATTAGGGCCGAGTATGATTTTAACTTTGACGATGGAGATTAGTTACGTAAGGGCCGGAATTTACGGATGCGTCGAAAATTCATTTAAGGAGTAAACATGTCAAGCTTACCTTTTGGATTGTACTCAAAACCAAATCCATATTGTCACCACGCTACGTCAGGACTAAATGGCTATCCCCATAACCGTAATCAATAGTGACAAATATAACTATGATAATAATAAGAATAATAATAGTCCCATCAATAATAATAATAATAATAATAATAATAATAATAATAATAATAATAATAATAATAATAATAATAATAATAATGGTAACAATAATGGTAAAAACGATATTACTAATGTCAACAATAATAATGATCGATGACGTCGTTAATAACGAACTCAAAATAAACCACTCTTACATTATTATTATACGCGTTCAAAGGTTCTGGTTCCTTAGTCGTGAAAGGAAGAAGAACAAAAACCAATAAAATGGAGTCCAATTGCATTCGAAATAATGGTTACATGCATGTTAAAAAGAGAAATCAAGAGGATTTAAATTATGTAAGAAACCAAGGAATTTGATAAAGTTTCATTAACCTTTCACTAATCAAGGAAAACAAATTCATGTCTAGAGCAGAAATGAGGCTACGTCAGTCGCTTCAAGCTGCCACCATACGATTTGCAATAAGAGAGATTTTCAAAGAGCAAGTACGTACATTGCCTGTGCTTTTCGAAAACTCACATGTTTTCTCAAACTATGCAAAATCACAATGATAATCATATAATGAATCAATTTATACAATATTTTGTCAAATAATCAAGTGGCCCCATCAATTATCAATCATCAGGGCTTATACCTTCAATTCACCCACGCGGCTGCAACTCAGGCTCTCCGATCGGCCTGGAAGGTGTGCACCTATCTCAAGATCGCTACAGACATCAACAAGGGTCCACTTCCAGATAATAATCTGCAAATCAATTTTACTCATTCATTCTCTCTCTCCTGTTTGCCAAACAAAATGTTTTAAAATGCGGGCGCTAACTGATTTAACTCAAACCTTATTTTACTACATAGGAATGTGCGTGCTGAGCTTCAGCTCATATTTCGAATGTTTTTGAGTTTTCTATTTTAGGTAAGGGCTCAGTGAATAGTCCTCCGGGCAAGCCAAAGAATAGTAAGAAGTGAAATAAGGTTCTAATTCTTTTGCTGGGGTCGGCTAGTCAAGAGCGCACAGTGATTCATGGGCTAGCATCATCAATATCTAAGGGTTGTGTAATCTTCTGAACATCACAGATTACTAGTAAACTGTAATCATAGATTGAGTTACCAGTACATCACAACTTATGTGAATGCTTCAGTGTATGTCATTTCAATTTTGTCGTGAGACCGACAATTAGATGGGCAACCCAATGATACCCATAGTTTAGTTAACCTTGTTCCATTATGGAACGGCGATAATGCCTTGAACTAAAAGACTTCCGCTGTTAATCAATGATGTATGCATAATTAGGTTAGACTAATCACGAATTAGGAGTTGGGGGCGTTACAATTATGGTATCAGAGCCCAGGTTAGCAATCACTGTGAGCATAGGACGCTCGAAAAACTAGGATGTCTATGTTTGTGATAATAATATAAGTAAATTGAGTTTCTTTAAGGAAAATTTATGTGTAAATGTGGCTTATACCCTTTTCCTGGTCTTTTATGCTTAGATGGCTCATCCCGGAGTGCGTGCAGACCCGTACAACATTCATATGGCACCACAGGCTTCAGTGGCGTCTCATATTTCTATCCTGTATGCAGCTATGACAGCCCATCTGCAGGAGGACCCATTTTCTAAATTCCACGATGTGTTGGCTCGTGCACATTGTGGTCCCTACCTCTCGTTGTGCCCTGGCACGAGTTCGGATTACGATACCATAACTTTGTGGTTACTGGAGACCCAGGGCCTGATGCGGAGAGATTCCAGATTCTAGGAGGTTGGTATGTGATCACGAGGGAGCTGTCGTTGCAAGAGGAGTTTGAGTTGTGGGGTATTTCTTATGATATCCATCCATGCATATTTCCTGCACTGGATGTGTATCCACCTATTGTTCCACCCCACCCCCACCGGCTCTGGGGCCACCGCCCCCGCAGCCTCCAGTTCAGCCACCACCGGCTCCTCCGTAGGCTGGCTTAGAGGATGATGTCTATATAGTCGAATATGTACCGAGCTCTCCAGAGATCATAGAACTGAGCTCGGGTGAGGGGGAGATGGAGCTAGACCAGGATGAGCAGGAGCCTGAGGAGGAAGTGGGATAGAATGAGCCTTTAGAGGAGGAGGCAGTGGGTGATGAGAGTGATCCTGAGGGAGAGGACTCTGAGAGGTAGGACTTCGACTCAGGGTAGGAGGATGATGATTCCTCTGAACCGGATTACGATCCCTCTTGGGATCGTTAGGCATAGCCCTGCCCCTGTTTATGGGTTAGGTTTTTTTTGGGTTATTTTTCTTTCGGCAGTTGGCACAGTGTGATATTCTTTTGTTAATGGCATGTATCTATGGTGTATGAAGGTAGGCTGACTTAACCAGCTGTGACAAGGTTTCCGCCTTTCTTTTTGGGTTCGGGGCGGAATTGACTTGACAAGACAACGTCGATCAGTAATTAGATTAGGAGCCTTAGTAGGAGGCGAGGGAAGGTTATCCTGAAATACTGTAATATTCTTTTGACCTTGTATGAACTTTCTAGATGTATATATATATATATATATATATATATATATATATATATATATATATATATATATATATATATATATATATATATATATATATATATATATATATATATATATATATATATATGTATATGTGTATGCAGTAAAGATACTGTTTGAGTTAAGTTGCGTTTTGATTCTAAATGAAGACTGCTTTGTGATAATGTCATACAAATTGAGATAATAAGTGTTGCTTATGTGATTTAGTATTACAGTAGGTCAGAGCCAGTGAACGACAATTAGAATAACAAGGAAGATGAACCCCAGGGTTCCAGTAACTGGGTAAATGAGGACCCCCAGCAAGACCATAATTGAGACCCAACAGTGGCCTTGGAAGTGTCTAGTAGTATAAAGGACCCAAATTATTGGAAGAATCTAGTAATTAAGCTGATGAAAAGGATCCCTCCTGCAACTCCTACGCCCCCTGTACCTCCAGAAAACTCTTTAAAGTCTGATAAATTAGCTGATAGGGTCGCTCAATGTAACCCTAAAGTTTATGATGGAAACCTTGACCCTGTAGAGCTGGAGGACTGGATTAGGGGAATAGAAAAGATATTTACAGCAGTTGAGGTGCCTGAAGAGAAAAGGTTAAATATAGGGACTTTCTATTTAACTAGTGAAGCAGACATCTGGTGGAGTACTGTGAAAGATAAGTTACAGGGATCCGAACTCACTTGGGCTAAGTTTCTCCATGAACTTAGGGCTAAGTTTTATCCAATCACAGTCCAATGTCAAAAGGAGAAAGAATTCATGGAATTAAAGATGAGTGAAAATATGACAGTAATGCAATATGCCCGTAAGTTTATGGAGTTGTCAAGGTTCGCTCCTGATTTTGTGGCAACTAAAAGGCTAAAAATGAGAAGGTTAGAGGAATGTTTAGCCTTTTGTATTAGGAATCAATTGGCAGGCCATCCAATTCAAACTTATCAAGAGCTATATGAAAGAGGTGTTGAGGTGGAGAAAGAGTGAAGGGCAAGTTAAGAGTTTTGAATCCAGGAAACCAAAAAAGGAAGTGGAGTGAGCGCAGTACGTCAAGTGAGAGTGTTGCACAGAAGAAACCCACTGGTGACCCTGACAAGAATCATCCAGTGATATCAAAGGGGCCTTGTGCCAGGTGTGGGCACACAAACCATACTACAGCTGAGTGTCGTGTAGGTACTAACAAGTGTATGTGGTGCGGAAGTCTAGAACATTCAATTGCGAACTGTCCCATAAGACATAAGGCTATGGAAACGGGGGTTGCAAAGCTGGTACTGCCCCCACGTCAAGGGAGCCTGCCCTTAAAGCCCCAACGGCTGGTCGAGCCTACATAATAAGCAAAAAGGAAGCTACAGTTTCTAGTACGGTTATCACTGGAACTCTCTTTTTAAATTCAAAATCATTTTGTATTTTATTTGATTCGGAGGTAACTCATTCATTTATATCCACTCAAGCTGCATTACAATTGAATTTGAAACAAAATAAGGAGCGGGCGAACTATAGAATTAGTTTGCCAAACGGGTAAGAAATAGAATGTCTTGTCCTTTACAAGCATGTCCCTATTGCAATCGCTGAGCATGAGTTCTCTGGGAACTTGCTTCAATTTGATATGTCAGAATTTGATATAATCTTGGGAATAAACTGGTTGACTATTTCTAGGTTGAACATAGACTGTAAGGACCCTAAGGTTACCTTAACGGATGTAAAAGGTCGGGAAGTGTGTTTTTATGGGGAAAGATTCAGAAAGGAGATTAACTTAAGGCAACGTCGATGGTTGGAGCTGCTAAAGGATTATGACTTGCAAATTCAATACTATCCCGGGAAGGCAAACGTAATGGCAGATGCACTCAGTAGAAAGGCCCAACATGGTTTAAATGCCATGATGCATACTCAACCTGAAATATCGAGGGACCTCGAAACCATAGGTATCGAGCTAGTGTAGGCATGATGCACAACTGGGTGATTGACAGCACTAAAGGTGCAACCTTCCATAATAGAAGAAATTAAGGCAAGTTAAAAAGAGGATGCAAGGCTATAGAGGATTAGGTGTAATGTTACACAGGGAAAATCGCCTGGTTTCGTAATACATGATGATGGGACCTTGAGGTTTCAGAATAGACTGTGTGTTCCCAATAAAGAGTAGTTAAAGAGAAGAATTCTAGAGGAAGCCCATACCACTCGATACTCAACACACCCAGGAGGAACCAAAATATATAGGGATTTGAGACAATTTTTCTGGTGGGAAAACATGAAAAGAGAGATTGCAGAGTATGTCGATAAGTATTTAACGTGTCAAAAGTTAAAAGCTGAGCACTATCCTATAGGCGAACTGAGATCTTTAGAAATCCCTACCTAGAAATGGGATTCAATTTCAATGGATTTTGTTATGGGATTACCCCTTTCTACTTCAAAGAAGAATGCTATTTGGGTTATCGTGGACAGACTTACCAAATTTGTCCATTTTATACCCATTCACGACACTTGGGGCGTAGAGAGACTAGCGCAGTTATATGTCAAAGAAATAGTTCGACTGCATGGCATACCAAAGGATATAGTGTCGGATCGAGATTAAAGATTTTAGGCTCGATTTTGGCAAGATTTGCAAAAGGCTTTTGGCACTAAGTTGAATTTTAGTAGTTCATACTACCCTGAGACTGATGGACAAACTGAGAGGATAAATCAAATCTTGGAGGATATGCTTAGGGCATGTGTACTTGACTTCCAAGGGAAGTGGGAAGACTATCTACCATTGGTAGAGTTCTCCTATAATAACAGTTATCAATCCACCATTAAAATGACCCCCTTTTGAAGCACTATATGGGAGAAAATGCAGAACTCCATTACGTTGAGGTGAGCTGGATGAGGCATTAACTCTAGGGCCTGAGCTAATTCAAGAAACCACTAAAATGATAAGAAAAATTCGGGAACATATCAAAGCAGCCCAAAATAAATAGAAAAGTTATGCGGACAAAAGCAGGGGACCATTAGAGTTTCAAGTGGGAGATAAGGTATTTTTAAAGGTGTCCTCAGTTAAAGGAGTTAGAAGATTCAACCTCAGAGGCAAACTAAGCCCTAGGTATATCGGCCCTTATGAAATTCTCGAAAAATTAAACCTGGTGGCTTACAGATTGGATTTACCCACAGAACTTGAGCACGTGCACAACGTTTTTCACATTTCACAGCTCCAAAAATATGTCCCAGATCTAAGTCGTACCATCATAACAAAGCCAGTGGAAATTGCTGACAACTTAATGTACGACGAGTATCCCGCACAAATATTAGACTATAGGGTTAAGCAACTTCAAAACAAAAGCATTCCTCTGGTTAAGGTTCTGTTTGCCAACCATAACTCTTCTGAGGCTACATAGGAAACTGAGGAGAACATGAAAAGTACGTATCCATATCTATTTGAGGTACAGACAATGTTTCTTTTAAACTGTAAGTTTCAAGCACAAAACTTCTTTCAAGGGGGGAGGTTGTAACGGGCTGAACCTAAAGTTCTTTTTTTAATTATTTCAAACTACCCTAATCACAAATTAATTCAGTTAGGCACCGCATTTTAATCTTGCGTTTCAATTTATTATTTTATATGTATATATTTTAATTTATCATTTTATGTGTAGATATATGTATTTATGCGTCGCAAGTTGAAACGACAACGTGGTCCTGACATGAACCCTGTAATGCTCCTTAAATAATTCTTTCAAGTTTTCATTAATATTTGAATGCTTGCATAGTAAAAGTAAATAGATAAATAAATAAAATAAAATAAATTTTGAGATAATAATAGTAAGAATAAATTTTGAGAAAATGAGAATGTCTTCTCCCAAATTTATATGTCAATGATGTAAATTCAAATTTATTAATTCTAGCTAGATTATTACTTCAACTCCATATATATATAATTATAATTATATCTAAATTTATGCATATGAATGTAATAAATAAAATAAAAAAATAAGATAAATACAAGGAGAGATCTAGAAAAGGGTTATGTGTCACTAACTAAAAAGGGGTAAAAAGAAAAAGGGAAGAGTAAATAAATTAGAGAGTTAAGTCAATAAACCAAGTATTACAAACTCTAAAACCCCTATTCTCTCTCTCTGCCTCTGGCGCTGGAACCCCGACCCCCGCCTTCTGCACCGTCATTCACCGCCGGCCACCGGCTTTCCATCACCGCCGACCACCGTTGTCAACCGCGGTTGCCCCGTGCCACCTCCAGCCGGCCCCTTGTCCCTCACTATGAAGTGTTTTGATTGATTTTAGTGGGTTAAGAGGTGCGAAACCCTAACCCCCACTTAATCCAATTTTGATTTTTATGCTAGAATCTTGCTAGTAAATGGTGTAAGTATCAGTATTGAGTGTTTAATTGTAAATTCCTTGAATTATTTGGATGTTGGATTGAGTTGTAAATTGAGAGAGGTGATGAGTGAGTGTTGAGTGAGGTGCTTGAATTTGAGTTGATTATGATGATTTGGTAATAAATTTACAGAAAATTATGGGTTATATATATATATATATATATCTATATATATATATATATATATATATATATATATATATATATGGTATGCTTGTAATGTTTTGATTATGGGTTGATGATTAAGGTTAGGTCTTCGGTAATGATCAAGTTAATTATGCAAGTTATAAATCTTCAAGTGACTTGAGGGATGCTTAAATGGAGGAAAAATATGTACATGTATATGAGGTTAGTATGAGAGTTATGTTTGGTAATGTGAGTGTTATATTTTGATCACAGTCAAGTAATTAGTGGTTGTAATTTAAATGAATATGCAAGAATTATTTTGAGTTATTTAGTGGTTAAGCAAAAATATAATGGGGAATTTAGTTTGGATATGTTAAGAAAATGAGCTATTCATATTATTTGTGGTTAGATTAATGTTAATTACAAATGAATGGGGTTGATGAATTATACATGTGTCAGAAATGTATGTGTAACCCCGGGTACGGCGATTAAAGTTCCTTGAACATGTTTATTTTAGTTATGTTTATTTTTATGTTGCTGCATTAGTGTTTGAATAGGAGTTCTGCTAAGTAGGCGAGCGTATACGCGTAGGATGCGTGTTGAGAATATATGTTGTGGGTTAGCTACCAAGTGGGGAAGGAGGAAAAAAGGAAGGTAAATATAATGAGTATGGTTCGGAATTGACAGGATAAAAATTGGGGCCGAGCATGATTTTAACTTTGACGGTGGAGATTAGTTACGTAAGGACCGGAATTTACAGATACGTCGAAAATTCATTTAAGGAGTAAACATGTCAAGTTTAACTTTTGGATTGTACTCAAAACCAAACCCATATTGTCACCACGCCACGTCAGGAGTAAATGGCTATCCTCGTAACCGTGATCAATAGCGATAAATATAACTATGATAATAACAAGATGATAATAATCCCATCAATAATAATAATAATAATGGCAACAATAATGGTAACAATGATATTACTAATGTCAACAATAATAATGATCGATGACGCCGTTAATAACGAACTCAAAATAAACCATACTCTTACGTTATTATTATACGCGTTCAAAGGTTCTGGTTCCTTAGTCATGACAGGAAGAAGAACAAAAACCAATAAAATGGAGTCCAATTGCATTCGAAATAATGGTTAAATGCATGTTAAAAAGAGAAATCAAGAGGATTTAAAGTATGTAAGAAACCAAGAAATTCGATAAGTTTCCTTAACCTTTCACTAATCAAGGGAAAAAATTTCGTGTCTGAAGCAGAAGTGAGGCCACGTCGATCGCTTCAAGCTACCACCAAACGATTTGCAATGAGAGAGAGAGATTTTCAAAGATCAGGTACGTACATTGGCTGTGCTTTTTGAAAATTCAAATGTTTTCTCAAACCATGCAAAATCACAATTATAATGAATCAATTTATACAATGTTTTGTTACATAATCAAGTGGCCCCATCAATTATCAATCATCAGGGCTTATGCCTTCAATTTACCTATGCGGCTGCAACTCAGGCTCTCCGATCGGTCTGGGAGATGTGCACCTATCTTAAGATCGCTACAGACATAAACAGGAGTTCACTTCCATATAATAACCTGCAAATCAGTTTTACTCATACATTCTCTCTCTCTTATTTGCCAAACAAAACGTTTTAAAACGCGGGCGCCCAACTGATTTAACTCAAAGCTTATTTTACTGCATAAGAATGTGCCTGCTAAGCATCAGCTCATATTTCGAATGTTTTTGAGTTTTCTGTTTTAAGTAAGGGCTCAGTGAACAGTCCTTCGAGCAAGCCAGAGAATAGTAAGAAGTGAAATAAGGTTCTAATTCTTTTGCTGGGGTCGCACTAGTCTAAAGCTCACAGTGATTCATGGGCTAGCATCGTCAATATCTAAGGGTTGTGCAATTTTCTGAATATCGCAGATTACTAGTAAACTGTAATCATATATTGAGTTACCGACACATCACAATGTATGTAAATGCTTGAGTGTATATCATTTCAATTTTGTCGTGAGACGGGCAACCCAATGGTAACCGTAGTTTAGTCAGCCTTATTCTATTACGGAACAGCGGTAATGCCTCCAACCAAATGACTTCCGCTGTTAATCAATGATGTATGCATAATTAGGTTAGACTAATCAGGTATTACGAGTTGGGGGCGTTACACTCTCTACTCGCTAAACTTGAAAAATGTTACATTATTGTAAGTTAGATGAAACAAAGTGAAGTACATGTGAACCATCACAATCATGATAATAAGATATTAGACAATAATTATCAACAAAACTGCAAATAATTAAAGTAGGCAAAATAAAAGTGAATTGAATTGCAAGTACTTCACGTCACATGTAAAATGAATTGTTATTTGTAAATGAGTTCATCCAATTACAACTGTAAAAACTTTGTAATCAAATATTATAATGTAATTATTATCTTATTCCATTACAATGACAATCATATTACATAGTTGATTCCATTGTGTAGTGATTACATTACTTTCAACCAAACGCCACATAAATCTCATACTTCCATTTGCTTGGCCACATCAACAAATCTTTCCATAAAACCTCCCTTAGTTACAACCTATTCTCTTTCATCTTCAAGTTAAGAGTTATTTAAGAACCTGGACTTTGCAGACCCAAAGTCATTTGAAAAAGTAATGTTACATTCTGGTTGGAAAGATGCTATAAAAAAGGATGTCATCACCAATAGCACCCAAAAACAAAAAGTCATCAACAGGTTACAATTGGGTTTGCAAGGTCGGGCATAAATCACATACGACTATAAGAAGGCATAAGACAAGATCAGTCATTAAGGACTTCACAAGAGGGGATAGATTACACTGAAACCTACTCACCAGTGTCAAGATGATTACAATCAGAACACTCACGGTTGTTGCAGTTAAAAAAGGTTTGAGTTTTCATCAATTAAATGTGAATAATGCTTTTCTTCATGGTTATCTACATGAAGACATCTATACCAAATTGCCACAAGTTTCTCTTCAAACATTCTCAAAGCAATATGCAAATTACAGAAATTTCTTTGTAGACTGAAACAAGTCTCAAGTCAATGTTAAGCTAAATTGGTAGAGGTTATAAACTAAAGGGGATACCACCATTGAAAAAATGACTATTAATTGTTTCATAATCAATGACGCAGCTCGGTTGTTTTCTTAACTACATATGTTGATGATATGTTGCTCACATGAAGTGACATAGAAGAAATAAATTTCAAAGTCTTATCATAGTGCAGCTTTTACATGGGCTTTGTCAATTATGTTTCGGGCCGTAGAGTTTTATAATCTCAATAAGACGTTACTCTCACATAGAGAAAATCCAACATGGAGTCATTGAAGGAATTTAATTGCTTGAACTTGATATGTTGTGTGATCATTCCTTTACATATCAACAATAAAATGAATCCTTAGGAGACTTGTATTTTAAACCAACAAAATGTAGAAAATTTATTATCAAGCTGTATTTTCTGGTAAAGATAAGGTGTGACATAAATTTTTTAGTACAACATCTTAGTCAATTCATGCAAAAACCTAAAGTTCCATATTATCATTTAGCCATACATGCTTCAGTATATCTGAAAGGGTAGTCTACTATTGGGCCTTCTCTTAACAATCATGCTTCTTTGTCTCTTTTGACCTACTTCGTTCTGCTTGGATTGTTCACTCATAATCAACAAAGTCAATTAGTGGTTATGTAGTAGTTCTTGGTTGAACTGTCATCTCTTGGAAATTTAAGAAGCAATACACTATTGGCCTTTCTTCTACAAAAGCAGAATAAAGAAGTACCAAAAGGTCGGTCACTTTACTTGCCTAGTTAACCAGACATTTGCATGAACCAAACATGACAAACATCAGTCCAATACTAATGAAATGTGATAATAAGACTAAAATATACATTACTAAAAATTCTATCAGTAATGACATAATCGAGCACATTGGGCTTGCTAGCCACTTTGTCTCACGAGTCACGGGAACTTACAAAAGGCCTCATTTCTCCTATTCATGCTCCCATTAAACAAGAACTTGTCGATATTCTTACTAAACCTCTTGTTGGGGTTCCTCACTAATTGTTCCTTGGCAAAGTGGGGGTCTGTACACCCGCCAATTTGAAGGTGGTGGGATGTTAGGAATAGCTAGTTATTTCAAGTTTCAGTAGCCAAATTTGGATATTTTCTTTGTTTGGCACCTTGTTATAACAGAGTTGTAATAAAGCTCTGGAGAGAAATTTTGTTGTAGTCTTTGTTATTATAGTTACTGCATACCTTGTGCAGCCAAGTATAGCCTTAGCTCAGTCATAATCATTCAGTCAATCCATGAAAGAGTCTCTCATTTTTTATTTTTCTCTCAACCAATATAATGTTAACAATTGAAAGGCATATTGTTAGTACAAGCTTCACTTTAGATCTCACCAATGAATTCGATGGCACTTCGTAGAATATTGTATCATCATATGCGAATTGTGATGGTGAAGGGATATCTCTAATCCAAAATAGTGTGAAGTGTTTCTAATATTTGTCTTAGTTAAAGTTTCTAGTCGTAAATGTAGAAGTCAATGCCACCACATGCATGGACAAGGGCACTTGCAGAATTGTAGATCCATCAACACAATACCTTTTAACTAGATCATATTTATCTTAGTGATTTCAAATCAGATTGGTGTTATATTATTAATTATATCAATCAAAATTCCTAATGCTAATGTTGATGTATAGGATGATGACCGTTAACTCGTCAAAAATAATCCCTTCGCTCCCAAACACATCAAACTTTCACACAAACCAAAATCTACTCACAACGTCCAAAAGAAATGGGTTTCTAATTTTACATACTCAAGAATAATTGTATGGCCAGTCCCAATTCCACAATCAATGTAAGCTCTTTTTTTAACTAGAAAAATAAAATATGTCTGCGTATACAATAATTTTGCATGGAGCTTTTTAATCCAACAATTGGAGATATTGGACATTATTAATCCAACCTTAAGAAATAACTCCTAATAATCCCACTTTTAGGGTTTTTTTTTTTTTTTTTTTTTTTTTTTTTAGTCCATGGGTTATCAAAGACTGTAATTTTCAGGCAATTTCAAATGATGTGACCCTAAAACAATACAAATGTATGAAATTCATAATCAGATACACTCATTTTGAACTTCAAGTAATGTGAACAATGCAATCTTGGACGGCCCTAGACGGGAGACCAAAAAGTCAGGCAAAATCAACAATTGGTTGTTGCTTTAGTTCTCATATTACTTGTGCAGGCCTTTTTGCAGTAAGCTGCTCTTTTAAGGGGAGAAGTTGGTCACTTCACGCTCTATACATTTTTTGTAGCTGTTGCTTGTTGGCCCTTCTACCTAGCAATGGACTCCTCCCCCCCACCCCCCCTTCTTTTATTTTCTCCACAAAATTAACTCCACAATCGGAAAAGGCGCAACTTCATCACCATGACATTCATAATTGATAATTAAAGTCACCCCTCAATCTTCCACAATTTCTTCTTTTCTTAGACCCCATTTTCATATTACTTAGAGCATCGATGTCCAACATAATAATTTAGAGTCAATTATGTTAACAAAAAGAAATATTAATATCACATGGTTAGTCAATTTTTGTATGATCAAATCAAATTTAGACCCTTAAATGTATGATCCACAGTAACTTCTGTATTTATAATTTTATCCCTTTGTTTTAACGATTTTAAATAAAGAAATTACATTTTTCCTCGTATTTAATAGGAATTCAACTTTTGAACTTTTTCATTTTAAATAAAATATATGAAAGGCTAGCTCTAATACTTTTCTTATATAAATAAATCAATTTTAAAATCGTGTTGTCCAATTTTTGAACAAATTTTTTAAAAATAATTCAACTAAAGTTTTATCTTTCTAGTTCTTTATTCAAAATTATAAATTTTATTACTTTTAGTTTCTGTATTTCAAGTAAAAAATTTAGTTTTTAACAAAATTTTCTAACTTTATTAAGTTTATTATTTTTTTAATTCAATTTGTATAATTTTAGTGAAAATCATTATTCTTGCTTCAAACAAAATCTAACTGTATTTTATTTTAAAAATTGTTTTACATACTGCTGATACAGTTGTTCTATTTATATCTGGTTTTAGATTTTTGTTTTGAATTAGAGTAATTGGAAAATGTAAATATTGTGATCTTGTAAGTTAATAATTTTTTGTAATATGTCATGGATATTAATGGCTGCTGTGTTTTCACGATTACATGGGCAGAACGGCCACTAAGAGCGGTCCCCGGCAGGTCACTGCCAGTGCAGAACGGTCACTGCCAGTGCAGAATGGTCACTGAGTGACCTAGACACCGCCAGCCTTACTCACCAGCCAGGTCGTCCCCGGCAGGTCGGCCCCTCCGCTGGCCCTTCTTGTACGGCGACGTGGCCCGGTCAACAACACCGTTGGCTGCTGTGGGAGGCATTCGTTTTTACGGCGAGTTGGACGGTAAGGGAGTCTATTTCCCCATTTCGATCCAGAATTGTGAGGGTTCGTATCACCCCTGATCTGTATTTGATCCCTCAGCCGTAAGATTTAATTCAAAGTAAATATTTTTTTCGCCAGTTTCATAGCCTTTTTCATCTGGGTTTATATTTCGTCTGGGTTTGTGGGTTTTGGCTGGGTCTGGGCTTTCGTTCTGCAGATTTTCCGAATGGGCTAGCTTAATATACCGGTGGTCGATTATGATTATTGCTGGACTGTTGAATTGTAGAATTTCCCAATGAGAATTTGTGTTTCTTGAGGGGGGTTATCTGGGTTTGTCATTTAGTGCTGTATAGATTCTGCTGGGTTGCTCCCTTTTCCTGATTTTGCAGTTGTGCATTGCTTGTTTGTTAAAATTTTGGTCTTTTCAGTGATTTGTGGTGTACGGGCAGTGTGTGATGCTTAATAATTTTGGTCTTTGAGCTTATCTTGGCTTCCAGTCAGTGGAATATTGTTCCACCCTTGAGTACTTACTGCTAGGGATCTTGTTGCTAATATTCTAGCGTTGCTTCTATTTTCAGTCTTTTTTAATTTTAAGCTATTTAATTTGATTCAGTTTATTTAATGTTTGTGTATATCTATTTAGCAAGTTCAATTGTCTATTTTTATAGGAGGCTGTCTTTGTCTTGAGGTATCTTAGCTATTTCTTTAACTTTGTACTAGTATGGTGGTATTAATATTATTATATTATTTTTATTTATTAATTTTATTAGTGACTAATTGGATTTTCTCACCGAGTAGATTTCTAGTCCTATTAACTAATTTTGTTATTATTTCTAGCTAGCTTCTCTTTGACCTTTTAGTTTCAACACTTAGTTCTTTTCCTACTAGTTGGGCCCACTCAGTGATTATTGTAGGATGTTTTTATTTGTTTATTCCCTCATTTATCTCAAGTGCAACCTTTTTATTATTATTATTATTATTAGTAGTAGTAGTAGTAGTAGTAGTAGTAGTAGTAGTGGTAGTAGTTTTTTTGCTGCATTGTTGGGGGTGGGTGTTGGTAACTTAAGTTAGTGGCGAGCAATGTGGTAGCTTCAGCCAGTCCTCCAGGGGGAAATGGGGTTAGGAGGGGTGTTGGGTTTCGAAAGGTGCGCTTAGCATCTTGGAATATTGGGATGCTTACAGGTCACTCAATAGAATCAGTTAAGCCTTTACATAAACGTAGAATTAACATAGCCTGTATTCAAGAGACTAAGTGGGTGGGGGCTAAAGCCAGAGAAGTTGATGGCTATAAGATGTGGTATTCGGAGTCAAACAAGGCCAGGAATAGAGTTGGCATTTTGGTTGATAAGGAGTTGGTTGACTTCGTTGTTGAAGTGAGGTGTAAGAGTGATCGAATTATGGCCATTAAGGTATTGGTGGGATCATAAATCCTTAATGTGGTTAGTGTTTATGCACCTCAAATAAATTTATCGGACGATGTCAAGAATCAATTTTGGAAGGATTTGGATATGGTCATTCAGGATGTACCTCGGAGCGAAAAGCTTTTCATAGGAGGAGGCTGTAATGGCTATATTGGTGAAGGCCCATATGGGTATGATACGGCTCATGGAGGTTTTGGTTATAGGGAGAGAAACAATGGAGGAGTTGTTATTTTAGACTTTGCGGTTGCCTATGAATTGTTGGTTGTTAACTCATATTTTCAGAAGAAGGAGGATCACTTGGTGACCTTTAAGAGTAGACCCATAAAGACGCAAATTGATTACTTCCTAATTAGGGCAGTCGGAGGTTATGTAAGGATTGTAAGGTGATACCTAGTGAGTATTTAGGTACTTAGCATAGGTTGCTAGTATTAGATGTGGTGTTCAAATGTTCAAAGAAGAAGATGAGTGTTGGGAACCTTAGAGTTAAGTGGTGGAATCTTACTAAGGAAAATACTATGAAATTATCAAAGAAGATTAATGAAGAAGGAACTTAGAGGCAGGAATAGGATGCACATACAATATGGGAAGCAATGGTAAAATATATTCGAAGGTTGGCTAAGGAAATCCTAGGGCCATCTAGGAGAGGCGGTAACAAAATTAAGGGAGCTTGGTGGTGGAACGAGGAGGTAAATGAGAAAGTCAATGAGAAAAAAGAGGCATGCGCTGCTTTCATGGACAGTGGAATGGAGGAAGATAAAGAGATTAGTAGAGTTAGATATAAAGCAGTAAAAAAGGTAGCCAAGAAAGCTGTTGCTGCAGCTAAGAGCATGTCTTATGATAAGTTATATCAAAAACTGGAGATTAAAGAAGGTGAGAAGGAAGTCTTTTAAACTAGCGAGGGCTAGGGAAAGAAGAACAATGGATTTGGGTTTAGTGAGGTGCATCAAAGATGAAAATGGTAAGATGCTGTAGGAGGATGCAGAAATCAAAGAGAGATGACAAAGGTACTTTTTCAAACTCCTTAACGACGATTTTCGATGTAGCAAAAGGGATAGCAGTGCAAGTTGTCTTAATCCTCGATTCTGTGAACCTATCAACAAGGATGAGATTCAAGAGTCTCTAAAGAGGATGATCAATGGGAAGGCAGAGGGTCAAGACCAGATACTGGTGGAAGTGTAGAAGTGTTTGGGTGAAGTGGGATTAGAGTGGCTAACAAAGCTTTTCAATGTTATTTTGAGGACTGCTAAGATACCCAGAGAGTGGAGGTTTAGTACAGTCATCCCATTGTATGAGAACAAATGGGATATTCAAGATTGTAATAACTATAGGGGTATAAAGTTACTCAGTCACACTATAAAGATGTGGAAGAGGGTGATCGAGATAAGGTTGCAGAAAGATATTTCGATATCAGAGAACCAATTTGGTTTTATGCCTGGCAGGTCGACCATAGAGGCGATTTACCTCCTTAAAAGGCTTATGGGATTGTATAGAGGTAGAAAGGTAGATCTTCATATGGTGTTCATTGACCTGGAAAAAGCATATGATAGAGTTCCGCGTGAGTTGTTATGGAAATGCTTGGAGAAGAAAGGAGTGTCACTTAGGTATATTCAAGTTATTAAGGATATGTACGAGGGTAGCAGGATGAGTGTTAGTAGTTATAGTCAAGTGTTCAATAGTTGTACAAACATAATATTTTTTATACACTATCATATATGTTTTTATGAACATAATGTTTGTATAAATATATTTTTTTTAAAATTATTATGATAAATATAATAGTTGTTCAATAAGTCTAACATGATAAACCTAATGTTGAATTGAAGTATAGAGAAAATAAGTAAACGTGTGTAACGCCCCCAAAAATTCTATTTTTTATTTCATTACTAATTTTTAACCCTAAGAGGCAGCAGACAACCTGACGGAACGTTACTGCCGTATTTCCTGTTAGGAAACACAAGGTTAAATATCACAGAATCTGCTACTGAGAATTTATCAACGAAGTCAAACCAAAAGGGGCCAAAGCTAAAGCATAAAAATTATAGTCAAGTGTTCAATCCAGGGAATTTATTCAACATAGTAGTTCCTAAACTCTATATGCCAACGGGCCTCACTCTAAACTGGAGTGTCATCCCCATGCTCATGACCATCACTTGAAAAATGAAACATTTAAAGGAATGAGACGGAGCTCAGTAACAACCACTCCTAACAGTAAAACATGACTTGAATTCATTTCAACCAATGTTAGTGATGGTGGAAAGATAACTCAAATATTCCATAAATGGTGCCCAACCAATCCGACCTGCACCCATAAGTTCATTTAAGTCTCTCTTAGTTCAGTTTAAAAGATAAAGGCAAACGACCTCACTAGGTCCCATGGCCTGCACCTGGGTTAGATGCAGCCGCTTATCCAGTTCATGGCCTGCTATCAATTGGATAGTTACCGATAGCCTGGCCAACACCCATGAACAAGATGCCACGTGGCCACTAACTATGCATACAATTACCCGGGGAAGGCTATAATGTCTTCTTATTATCAGGAGCAAACCTCCCCCATCACGCCTAATTCATTCACTGATATTATTAACATTTGAGAGTAGGTCATTTTTTCAAACTTTCAAATAGCCTATCCCAACTCAATAGAGATCCAACGTTATTTATAAGCACGTTCAACATCATTGAAAATTCCATATGAAGTTTCAAGAACAACAATAAAGTCTCAACAACACATCAGTTTATTCGAGAAGGTCCCACGAACACCAACTCAAATCAACATAAAAGATAACCTACGTAGGGCCTGTTCTTTTCGTGGGTAAATTGGGTGGGTAAAAGAGTGAAGTAGGTTGAGGTGGGTTGAGGTGGGTTGAAGTTGGTATTTTTTTTTTTAAGGTGGGTTGAAATAGGTTGAATTAGGTTGAAGTGGGTTGATGTAAGTTGAAGTGGGTTAAAGTTGGTATATTTTTTATGTGGTGGGTTGAAGTGGGTTAAAATAATGGGAATGTAATTAATGTGATAATTTATGAAGTTATCGAAATTTTGTGGAATTTTTGTTTATTCTTTTTTATTTTTTACTTTTTATTTTTTTATTTTTTATATTTTTTATTTTTAATTTTAATTTTTCTATTTTTAATTTTTAATTTTTAATTTTTTAGTTTTTTATTTTTTAGTTTTTTATTTTTTTATTTTTAGTTTTTTATTTTTTATTTTTTATTTTTTGTTTTTTTTGGAATTTTCGGTGGCTTTTGTTTGGAACAAAACTAAAAAGATAAAAAATTAAAAATAAATACAAAAAAATAAAAAAATACAAAAATACATAAATACAAAAATACAAAAATACAAAAATAAAAAATGAAATATAAAAAATAAAAAAAATTTAAAATTTAAAATTAAGAAAATTAAAAATTAAAAATTAAAAAATTAAAATTAAAATTAAATACAAAAAATTAAAAATAAAATTAAAAATTAAAAATTAAAAATTAAAAATTAAATACAAAAATAAAATAAAAAGTAAAAATACAAAATACAAAAATGAAATACAAAAAAATAAAAATTTAAAAATTTAACAAAAATAAAACAATTCCAAAGTACGATAATTTACAAAAAAATAGTATAGTGAACTTTTTGGTGCAAGAATGATTAAATCTCACATGATACTTTAAAAATTATTAAAATTATGAAGGGGTGGGTTGAAGTAGGTTAAAGTGGGTTGAAGTAGGTTAAGGTAGGTTGAAGTGGGTTGAAGTTGGTATTTTTTTTCAAGTGGGTTGAAGTAGGTTGAAATAGGTTGAAGTGGGTTGAAGTAGGTTGAGGTTAGTAAATTACAATTGACCCACGAAAAGAACATGCCCATAAAGCACATTTTAGTTCAGGGGGGTTAGGTTATGATTGTTACCTAGAAATAGCGCAAGGTATCTAGCTTGAGCTCGAACTATAGTATTGAGCCTAAATGATAGAGTTAAAGCGTCATAACATGGACTAACTTAAGTGAGTTCTTACACCCAAAACTAATCTTTTTCAACCCAAAAGTCAACCATGTCACTAAGACCACTTGAGCAGGACCAACACCCCGGGATACTGATTTTTATGAACTCATGCCACTTTTAAAAGTTCAAATACTTTAGAAAAACAAATAATGAAACTTAAATCTATTAGGGTTTTAGCGCAATTTCATGTCATGGTTCTACCCTAACTTACAGAAGACATATCTTCACCTACGAAACTCATATGGAGGTATTTAAACACAATCTAGAAAACTATTTTTGTCCACTACAATTTTGTTTCAAGAACATTCTCAAAGTTCTACAAGAACTTCCTTAAAACTTCACTTATTTCCATGCAGCTAGCTTCAATCCATAGTTGCGTAGTCTTGAGATAAAATTTATTTTTCCCTCGTTTTAAGCCCACAATTCATGATTCAAAATTCCTATGAAAATAGACTCATATATATAGTTGAATTTTTTAATGATTTTTGGAATAGCACATAAAAGTAGGTTAATCGGTAAAACTGGTGCATTGCAGGGGCAGTTTTTGGTACTGACTAACCCTAAATTCCATGCATGAAATCACGACTTTCATACAACTAAGCTCACTTAAATCAATCTAAAACTACTCCTAATTATCCATACCAACTTCAAAATCAATAAAACCTATCAAAGCCCCCCTTTAATAGATGTTTGAAGAGAAAGTTTTCTGCTTACCTTGAATATAAGAGTGAGAGGCAAGATGCTTGTATGAATACTTTCAAACCACCCCAAAATCAGAGAATCATAATACCACATGAAACAAGAAGTATTTATAGTCTAGAAACTAAGTGAATTTACTATAAAAATCAATTCTTTATAAGCAAAAAAATTTTAAACTCAACGACGAAAAAAAAAACCTAAACTTTCTCACCCGAAATCAAAGAGGAAGGAGGCTTGGTAGCTTGGCTGAACAATATTGTGGGCGGCTGATGGCCTGGTGGTGGTGATGGCGGTCGCTGGTGCTGGTGGTGGCCAGAGGAGAGAGGGGTGTGAGTTAGGGTTGTGGGGAAGAGAGAGAGAAGTGAGATGCAAGTGGTGGAGGGGGGGTGCCAGCTTCGCATCAAAAAAGGGGTTGCTAAAATTTTAATTTTTTTTTAACATCACAGCTGCTCAAAAAAGGAGGAAGAGAGTATCTAGCTATGGTTTTACAAAATTTGAATATTGGGGGATTTTTAATATCTCAACCACAAAAATACCTCCCAATTAAAAATCTTTAAAATTTGAACTTTTGAGAGAGAACTCTAAATAATAAAAATCTGAATTTCTCAAGTAAAATTTATATTTCCAAAATTCATTTTTTTATAAACTATTAACTTTAAATTTAAATTTAAAATTAATAATTCTTCATCAAAAGTTTGGAAATTCTAACTAAATGAAGGTCCGCTCTAAAATATTAACTACAAGTTCGAGCGATTAAGGATCATCTTAACTCTTTTTCGAGGATTATAAGTATGAATTGTTGGGGTTTTACAACATGCATTTAAAATTATAATGTAGGCGTTCACTTACGTTTGAGTTTCGACTTGAATCATATGAAATAGTCAAACTATAGATGACAAAAGCATTTTTGACTATTTCATCCTTAAGTTGATCTATTAGATTCATATTGGCTCATAATATTTTCATCTCCATTTTTTTCTAACCAAAAAAAAATCCAAAAACTATAGCTATCTTTATTTTCAAAGTTTTTATATTTCATGAATGCTAGCTTAATATTTTAAGGGGTTTAATTTTATAATTTTTTTTGGTAATTTTATCTTAAAAATATTAATTTTAATTTGATAAATTTAAATAATTTTTATTTTTAAGGGTTCTATTGAATGTTGTTGAGAAACCTTATTATTTTATTTCCGAGGGTTTATTCAAATTTTAAAGAAAGTTTTTTTGTTTGCGTATAGATCGATGAAAATAATGTTTAAAAAAACTCAACTTTAGAACATATTTGATTCTATAGATTTTTTGTCGTTCAAATATTTATTTTATTCTTATTTAGTTGGCTTGTTTAAAACTTGGTTCTTATAAATTATGTTATTCACTGTTATTTTTGTTTATTGAGAACGATAGCTATAGATAATCAAAACTTATTTGTATCTACATGTTAAAAAATAATTTGTTTAGTGAATGTATAAAATTAATTTCATAAATATTATTTGCATATTATACTTAATTTATTTTCATGAAATAACATATTTTGCAAACCATACATTAAAGACCAACTATTGTATATGCAGATCTAAACGTTGATATGTATACAACTTTTTAATAATCCTACAACTGCTTACATCTATCCTTATATCTGTTTACTGATTCTTACATCTTTTTATAACTTTTTACATTTTATTCTAGTTTACAGCTACATCTTATCACAAAAAAGAATAGACCCTTAGTGAATTCTTCGAAGAGGTAGCGTCATCTTTTGTGACACTCGATTAGTTCGCTCCCTACCATGTCAAAAGATGCCTATGGCCATTGTTCAATTATAATTTACCACCAATCATTAAAAGTAACACCTTTGGGTAAAAAAAAGATAAAATAATTTCTCAAAAAGTAACTGAAAATTAAGTTCGTATCATTGGGAGTTATTTCTTAACATTTGATAAGTGGCGTGCAATACCCACAAAGCTTGGATTGTTGGGAGCTTATTCCTTTCTTGAGTATGAGAACTGTTACTATGTGAGCCCTGTTACTCACTGAAGGTGGTTGTCTTATGGGGAAAAAAAAAAAAAACAAACATTATGGCTAGTGTTTTACTTGAGGAAAATTGGGAAATCTAAATGCTTGTCTTCCATACCATTTGTAGAAACTCAGTGTAAGGGTTTTAGGCGCCTGTTCAGCCACACGAGAAAAATTATTTTTGGCAAAATTTATTAGATATAGAATCAATCTTTGATACTCAGCAGCGTCTTATTGGGGATTTCAATGATATTGAGTGTCAATTTGTTAAAAAGGGAGGAACTCTGACTCCTAATTCACATCGTCCTTGATTGCCTAATTTCCTACTATTTGTGCCACGTCCATTCTTCGGTCAAGGACGTTCTTTCAGTAGGAACGAAAAAAGAGGATTCGTGGCCATCTCATTTACTTGGAGCTTGATAAAGCCATTGGACAATAGGCCTTAGAATCTACTATGCACTGATGCTATTGTCACTTCTGGTTTACTTACCTGTCCAGAACATAAAATGAGTACTTAAAGTACATATTCTTGGTCGATGGCTGAAAACTGTGCTATGTTTTGGTTTCAACCTTGATAGACTAAATATGGTGAGGTTCCATCCCTAGTGGAGAAAAAAAGATAATTCGTTAACATTGGTTCTATGTTTCGACTAGCTCACTCAAAACTTCAAAGATAATAAAGAAAGAGCATAAGCTTTGGAGCTCAACTAGATTTGCAAATTGTCGACTTTAACTTGAAAATAATACAACTAAGTTACGGTATATTGAATCTAAGCTATTGAAGTCTCCTAATAGTTGGCGCCTTAACAATTAGCTGATTCGTTTAATTAAACAAAGGAAAATGTCGGCATTATTTAATCAGTATTATTAGGACAATATGCTCTCCCAAACAAAAAAAAAACAAAGCCCTTTTGATGCTGGACTTCTTTTTCACTAGTTTTCCTTTCACAAGAAATGTAGTAGCTTAATTGCAGAATTAAAGGTGATGGAGAGTTTGACTTAGAGAGTTAGAAATAATCAAACAAAACTTTGTTGCAAAATTTTCAAATATATCTAAATTAGCACAATATTGCTCTCTTGCTCTTGATAAACTTGATATTCAGGGCCTGTTCTTTTCGTTGATAAATTCTAATTTATCAACTTCAATCAAATTCAACCCACTTCAACTAACTTCAACAAAAAAAAATTCCAATTTCAACTAACTTCAATCCATTTCAACTTACTAACTTCAATCCATTTCAACTTACTTCAACAAAAAAATACCAACTTCAACTCATCATACAAAAAAAAAATATATACCAACTTCTTCCAACTTCAACCCACTTCAACCTACTTCAATCCACTTCAACCTATTTCAACAAAAAAATACCAACTTCACCCATTTCAACTAATCTCAACCAACTTCACCTATTTTCCAATTCATATTTTCTAATGAAAAGAACAGGCCCTTAGTCTTGGGTTACATCAGGAGATAAGTTGGATTAAATCGATCAATAACAGATCAGAAAATTTACTCTTTGATTTTTTTGCATAGAACCCTACAAAGCACCAGGTTCATGAGGTTTTAGGCATATTTTACAAGCACCACTGGCACATTCTTTAGAGACTAGCGTTGTTGCACTAATGAAGATGTTGTCACTTCCAAGAGACTTATCAAGGAGTTCAAAGATTCTTTAATTCTATTCCAAAAGTGTATAATCCAGAAAAAGCTAATCAATTTGACAAATTAGTTTATGCAATATCTTCTACAAAATTCTGGCAACACATTCAATAGATCAATAGGTCTTGTATATTAATGCATAATCCTGTCCGCTCAAAGTACTTTCATCCCCCATCAGACAATCCATGAGAACCACCTGCACATGAAGTACTAAACAACTTTCAGCACTTTTAGGTATTAGGAAAAAAAGAATTGTTATTTAGCAGTTAGTTTGGACGCAAAAGTCTTGTAATCATATTGAGTGGGATTTCCTTTAGCAATGCCTTCAACGATCGAGCTTTCATAGTGTCTAGGTCAACTGGATCTAGGGATGTATTTCATCGGTTTCTTATTCCATTATTTTCATGCATGTACATGCTCAAATATTAGAACATCAGTCTCTTGACTTCAAATTTAGCATAGACATAAAATAATACTCCAATCCTGCATGTACTATTTGCAGACAACAACTTGTTATTCTGTAAAGGGACTTCTCAAGCTACCTGCAACCTAAAAGCAGCCTTGGATGCATTGTGTTAGTAATTGTGTCAATTTAGTTTTTATAAATCAAATATTGTTTCAGGCTCAGCTAGCTCAAGACCTTTTTCAAAATCTAACTAATGAGCCATGAATAAACTAACAACTTGGAAAGCTACTTGTTTATTTGAAATTAGTAGGATGGTACTAATCCAGTGCGATCTAGAAGGCCTGTGGAGTCATAAGATACAGTGCTTTATTTCAGCTTCCTCCTATAGTTGAAAACTTTGAAGAGAGTTAATCATGACTTCTTCTGTAAAAAAAAAAAAAATCATAATAAAAATAAAAACACAAACACTGATAAGCGCCTTACCATTGTCATTTAGGATAACTTATGTTGACCAAAAAATATGGCCGTTTAAGACCATGAAAAATGTGGTAGCCGATAATGCCTTTTTTTCCCCCAAACTTTCAAGGAAATTCCTTGCTAAACTTGATGATTATTAGGTTAAAAAGATATGGGCTAAGTATGACCCACCATCTCATTTTTTTCCTCATATGAACATAAATAATATCACTCTTGAGTTTAAGAGATAATTTGCCCATCATCAATAAGATATTCCTCGAAATTAGGCAATGACAGAACAATTAATTTTTGGATTGATAATTGGTGTCATGAGACTAGTGCAGTTATAATGGGGGTGGATACCTATTTGCTGGACAATGAGGATCGCAAGGTTTGTGCATTATCACTCCTGACAAAAACTAAGACATTGCTAAACTCTTACAGGTGCTCCCACAACCACATAGTTTCGTTCTGAAGTTTCAGGCTATATTTCGATATCTATCATGGATATGAAAGATTCATTTTGCTGGAGATTCACTTGCAATAGAATTTTCAACAAAGTATGCCACTTAGCGTGCTCATGCTAATCTCTCAAACAATTAGCTTCTATAGAGGTCCAATTCAATTTGGAAGTCGGACATAATACCTAAAATTAAGACCCAAGCCCATAGGCAACATAGTATTAGGTGGACTGAAAATTGAGACACACTTCTCGCCAACTTTCCTGTTCACAATCGTACTCTTCTTTGACCCTTCCCAGGCCCACCTGTTTCGTTGAGAGGAACGCCCCACTTGGTGGTTTCATCAAAACCAATTTTGATGGAACTAGGGTGTTGGTGAGCCAATTTAGCTTATGAGCTGGCTTGCTTTTTGGCTTGCCAAACTTAGCTCATAGCGAGCCTGAGCTAAGCTTATTTGATAATATGAGCCAAGCCTAAGCCTTATGAATTCGGGCTCGTAAGCTCACTAAGTCTAAATATGCTAAGGTAATGAGCAGAGCTAATGAGCCTATCAAGCTTCCATGGGCCTTCTCAAGAAACAAATATTTTGAACTACAATTGAGGACACACTATCATATCACTACAGTGTGCTTTTAACTTGTTCTCCCTCACCTCTTTGTAATTTAGACTTTTCACCTGCTCCTATTATACGTTAATGTAAAGTTAGAGTTATAGTAATTTCACAACTTAGGCAAACTTACACTCCTAACTTTATTACCATTGACTAAGGATGGTATAACAACCCAGCAACAATTAGTGATGAGACAATTACGATTGTCATATGCCTACGTAGTTGGGTGTGTTCACTGATTCTTTTGTGTTTATTTGATATCCTCATTTACACTCGAACTTTAAGAACCCAGGCCTGTGTCCAAATCCTAAAAGCAAGCTTTTATACAAGCCTTAAAAAGTTAAGCTTAGACTCAAAGCTGTAAAACCTTAGAATAGCCAAGATTAGACTTGAGTCCCAAGCAAGCCTCGAATGAACTGAGCCCCACCTCAATGCTTAGAGCGAGCCAAACTCGAGGTTGATTTTATGAGCTTGCTAAGCTATGAGATGAGCCTGAATCCATATGCGAGCTCACAAGTTGAGCTTCAAGCTTGACAAGCTTGGGCTCAAGTCAGCTCAAATACACTATTAGATAGAAACCACTATTCAGCCTGATAGCAACAGGATATGTCATTAATAACTTGATAGGGATCTTTATCCAGGCTGGCACCAAATTCATATAGAGTAACCCAGTTTTGATTGTGGAAGTCATAGCAATAAGACATAGGGATCAAAGCTACACTCGAAGTTGTTGTCATGTTGACATTAAACGTGACAAATGAGATTGTCATGTATGTAATATAAGGCAAATAGACATTGACAGACAAATTCAAACATTGATATAGGATGTCGAACCTATGACTTCTGCTTGTGCTTAATTTATGTTATGATTACACACATTTTCTCTGAAGGTACCATATGGTTGCGGATTGGGTAGCACAAAGTTTTTTGTTAATAGCAAAGGGAAAAATATATTAACGCAAAGTCATACGACATGTACAACAAAAATAATCTAACAAGAATAATTCTAGAACATCAACGTACATCCGTATTTTCAAAAAATTAATAATAAAATACACTATCAACCGGCCTAGACTTACATTATCCTTCTAGCCACTAACTGCATTCTTTAATGTCTTTACGTTTTTCCCAAACAATAGCGAGCTATAGTGTAAATCTATGGACTGGATGTCTATTTAATGTGATATAGTATACTTGAAAGTTGGATTACCATACTAGAACATACGAAATTCCAATTGTTGATTCTACCCCAACTCAAAATAGTCAAGCGTCATACAATAAAATCCAACTTTCTTCCATGACTTGAGATGTCCGGATCTACGAATACTCACACTAAGGGTGAAGGAAAGAAGAAACTCACACCAAACCTCGCACTACGGTAATAGACAAAACTCACACCACAACAAAAAGACAAACCCCACATTAAAAGAAAAAACCCTAACATTCCCGTACGCAACAAATAGAGAATTTATTAAAAAATTACATAAAATTACCAGTAAATCTGCTAGTAAATTAAGAAAGACGTTACAAATTTAGAGAATTGGGACTTCATACTACTAGTTATGGGAACCGGTAGACATTATTAGAGTAGATGGAGGCGGTTAGAGTTTTTTCCCGTATTGTGTAGCAAAGTTTAATTTGCTTAATTAGTTTCACCGGCTCTGTTTTCCTCCCTTCCTTGTAAGGAATTTGTTTGCGCAATCCACCCTAGTGATGACACTCTTGTATGCAAGAAAAGTCTGTGGCCAGTCACAAGTATTTGAAAATAACGTTAACTACCCCGAGATATCCTACTTACATGCATCCAACTAATAATCAGTCAATCCATGTTATTAAATCAAATTACACTAGTTATATCTATCTATGAGACATTATGGGAACAAGCTAATGTGGCGTTTGGTTGACAATAATGTAATCAGTATGTAACGAAATCAACCATGTAGTGCAATTTGCAATGTAATAGAATGAGATAATAATTACATTATCATGTTTTGTTACAAATTTTTTACAATTTTAATGGAATGAATTCAATTCATTTGCAAACAACACTTCATTTTATACGTGGCATGAAGCATTCGCAATTCAATTCGTATTTTATATTGCTTACTTTAATTATTTGCAACTTTGTTGATAATTATCGTTCAATATATTATCATCATGGTAATTATGCTTCACCTGAGACTGACCTCACTCCATTTCCTCTAATTAGCAATAATGTAATGTTGCTCAAGTTTAGCAAGTAGAGAGAGATGGTGATGATGATGATGATGATGATGATGAGAAAGGGGGGAGAGAGATGATGATGTCTAGAACGTACAAAAATACAATTACAATAATATAATCGCAGTCTGGGTCGAACTTTATCTAATATGGAAAGGACAGAGAAGGGGGTGAGGGGGGCCTCAAACTTTAAAAACGTGGTGGTATATTAAGAGATGGGAACAAAGAGAGACAACGGAGCAAAGAGAGAGAAATTTTCCAAATGTAGTAGTTTATAGTTCGGTATACTTTGATTTAAAGGTATGTAATCACAATAGTTTAAGAAAAGTCAAATAATTATATTTGCATAGATTGAGGTAAATATGATTACAATACAATCTTGCAATGCAATTTTGATTACATCCCTTAATTGTTGCCAAACATGGTAATGGAATCATCATTACTATTTTGATTACATTACCACTTTGATTACATGAAACCAAACGAGCTGTAAGGGTCTCACACGCACAATAGGACAGGACAATAGCTGCAAAGGTCATGACATGTCGAAAGTAAGATCATGACTGCTTGTAACTAGAGAGAAAGACGACATTGAAGCCAATTAGGGCTATATGCATTTTGCAATCGATCATTGACTTTGGTTGTGTTTTCTCTCCGTTGCCTTTGAATATGTTTCAGCTGTGGTAGGGAACCTATTTGCCATGTTGTCCTTATCCTGGATTGTTTGTTTATTTTCTGTCTTGCCTTTGTTTTTTTTTTTTTGGGGGGGGGGGGGGTGTGTTTGAAGGTGCTTTTTTTTTTTGGGAGGGGGGATTCTAAATTTTGAAAGATGAAGATAAAAGATAGAGTATAGAAGTTATATACCTCATACAGTCTGCCTCATATAGTTTGTATTCAATTAGTCATTTCTTGCAAATAGGCCTTTAATTATGGTCTTTTATGGTGTAGACTGTATATCAGAAGATTTTGTACTATATTTGTAGAAATTAATGTTCATTATAGGTACTTCAACATAATGTAGTATTAGTTGATTACTATGATGATGTCTTAGACACTCATAATTTGTTGAAATAATTATAAAATCTAATTTAAAACAAAGGGATAACTTCTTAATCCATTTAAAATTATAGTCCAATTAAGTTCCCAAAGCTAATAAATTGCATCATGTCTACATCATCTTAATCTAATTAGATGTTTTTGAAGACAATGCCAACTAAATGCACGTAAAACCTCTACTCCAGAAAATAATTTTTTTAAAAAATTATTGATCTTGTGTATTATTATCTTGAGATCTCGACGACCAAAACTGTTGTTAGGGTTACTTGAT
Organism: Carnegiea gigantea; assembly: GCA_029747015.1. Lineage (NCBI taxonomy): Eukaryota > Viridiplantae > Streptophyta > Magnoliopsida > Caryophyllales > Cactaceae > Carnegiea > Carnegiea gigantea. Next base: position 58,307 of record JAKOGI010000345.1, on the reverse strand, counting down.
GTGTTTAGGACGCCTGGAATGAGTTTAATTGATCGAAGCATAATATTAGCCTTGCAATTGTGAGGAAATATTATTTTAAAAGCACTTAATTAAGGTTTAAGCCGCTATTTAAATTAATGAAAGGCACGCAGTCAAGGGAGATATGGATTAAGGACCCAAGTGAAGCATAATCATAACGATGGGCACTTTTCGGGACCATTTGAAAGCCATGTGAGATACGAGACTCACGCGTGGCCTGCTACTCACTGTCTCCCTACATGCAATATAGCATAAGACCCTAGTGTTACCATGTGTTCCCTTTATGCTTTCTTTCTTCCTTTTTTTTTTTTCTTTGGCCCTTGCTATTTCCACTCCAACTCCCTATACGGCATTGGAAGTTATAACAATCAATTGATTTGGTAAAGGTGTTAAGAAATACATCAGGTATGAGTTTAAAAAAGAAAGTCTAAGTGCTAGTTATATGAATTATCTTGTTCATGTTAATCCAATTTGAGTATTTTGATGTCTACTAGTAATGATTGTACTTTCTTAAAAGTTTAGTCTACAACCCACTCATACAACCCTTACCCCTTGCTAGCCTTCAAATGACTAGAAATTTGCTATCTAGCTCATCTTAACTTCTACTAGAAATAACAAGGCTCAAATCTACAATGAACATTGATTGGAGAAAACCCCCCCCCCTCCGGAAAAGGGGAGGGGAAAAACTCCTACATTTGTTGTCCCTGTGATTGTCAGAAGTTGTAATGCACCATGTAACTGATCCCACAAAAAGAAAAGGAAAAAAGATGTGCATACACACTTACACAGCCTTTGGATAAGACACAAAGGCAAATGATAAAAGAGGGAATGACATGAGGAGAAATAGGAGAATGAAGAGAAGAACCACGAAAAAGGATATTCCAAACATTGATGTTTCCCTAAAATGCTACTATACAAGTACAACCCATTTAAGCCACATAACAGGACCACCTCTTTCCATCATTTCCTGTCTACTTTCCTACAATCATTCATTCATTCACAGCCCAACAAATTTTTCACCTTGGCAAATGACGATTAACAAGGATACCATACCACATCACACCTTCCTACAAACAAAAAAAGGAAAACAAATACCAAAAAAGAGAAGAAATCAAATTGATTTTAGCTCGAAGGCTGTTTTATTAGAGGTTGAGAAGTACTCTTGCCCAGTTGCTCTGGTGGACTCTTCACCTCCAGCAGCAATGCAACGACCTCCTTCATAGTTGGCCTCTCTGATGGGGCTGAGTTGACACAAAACATTGCAATCCCAAGAGTTTGAAGCATCTCCTGCACCATTTGGTCCGGTAGGCCTTGAAGCTTGGCATCCAATACCGACACAGCTGGCTCGAAGCTCCCCATCTTCTTCTTTACCCACTCCACTATGTGGAGCCCTTCCCCCATTTGATTCTCCACTGCGCTTCTCCCGCTTAAGATTTCCAATAGGACCACTCCATAACTATACACATCGCTCTTTTCGGTTATGTTCATTGTGTAACCGTACTCTGCAGCATGTCAGAGAACAGTTGACTAAAAATTAGTCATAAATTCAGATACATGTGAAACCACACATGGTTTTGCAAAGGGAAAAAACATCAAGTAAACTGCATGCAATTAATTGAAGCAAATAGGTAATGGGCAAATTATCAGCATAAGACCTTAGAGGTGATGAAAGATAAAGGAAATGAACTTGCCTGGAGCAATGTATCCATAGGAACCTGCAACTCTGGAGATAGCATGGCGGTAATTTGGAGAATGCATGAGTTTTGCTAACCCAAAATCAGCAAGATAAGCTTCACACTTTGAATCGAGAAGTATGTTATTGCACTTGACATCCCTATGAATGATTGGAGGCACACAATCATGATGAAGATAGGCAAGGCCTTGAGCTGACCCGATGGCAATCTTATACCGTGTTTCCCATTCCAAGTTCCTGTTGTTCTGAAGTAGCTGCTGCAAGTTTCCATTTGGGATGTAATTGTAAAGCAGAAGCTTTACAGTCTTGTTAGAGCAATACCCTAACAACTTGACAATGTTTCGGTGGCGAATATGCCCAAGAATTTGGATCTCTGCAGCAAAAGAATCAACTGTTTCTTCCTCGTTCTTTGTTTTCCAGAGTTTTTTTACTGCTATGAGCTCTCCATTGGGCATTTCCGCCTTGTATACAACACCCGAGAAGCCTTTGCCAATGATGTTCTCATCTCTCAAGCAGTCTATTATGTTGTCAATGGTGAAACCAAGCTTTTGGAAAGGGATGAAAGTCCATGGGTAGGAGAAATCATCGGCGCACTGCGTCTCACAACCAGAAGATCCACCAGATTTCTGTACCATATACCTTCTGTTTCTTGTGACAACCATCCATGAAATCACAAGTGCCACTGTGACAGAAGATAGGATCACCAATATCAATGCGATAGTCTTGGCTGACTTCAAACCATTTCTCCTGAGTAGACCCGAAGCACAAGTAGACCCATCGAGGGACTCACACAGTTTTTGATTTCCAAGGAATGAAGTCTGACTCAGGGTCCTGAAAAATGGGGTTACAGGGATTGGACCAGAGAAATGGTTATAGGAAATATTCAAGGAAGTGAGGCTTGTCAAAAAGCGCAAGACTACAATTCTCCCTGAAATCATGTTGTGAGAAAGATCTAATGATTGCAACTGTGTCAAACTCGACATAGACTCAGGGATTTCACCTGTTAGAGCGTTGTTACTCAAATCCAAGCTAATAGTTAAGCTTGTCAATGAGCCAATTTCAGATGGGATCTCCCCAGAAAGGCTGTTGGAACTCAAATCAAGCAACGTAAGCTTGTGCAAGTTTCTGACAGATTTCGTAATAGGACCAGTTAACATATTGTTGTTCAGAATAAGCTTATTCAGGTAACTAAAATTCCCAAAACTATCAGGAATCTGCCCTCTGAAACTGTTGTGACTAAGATCAAGCTGCTCGAGATTAACAAGCGCTCCTAGCTCGGCGGGGACTTCCCCTGTCAGACGATTATTGTGAACATCCAGCAACTCAAGCACAGCAATATTCCCAATTTCATGAGGGAGGCCACCCGAGAAATGATTCATGTACAAGTCAAGAAAAACGAGGTTCTGCAACTGCCCAATCTCCTTAGGAATCTGCCCAGACAGCTGGTTCTCTCCGAGCCTCAACCTCACCAAAGACTGACAATTCGCAACACTGTGAGGCAACTCACCATTGAGTGAATTCCCCAACAGCAAGAGCTTGCTCAACTTCTTCAGCCCAAAAATCTCCTCTGGGATAGAACCAATGAGCTTGTTCCTTGAAAGATCGAGGGTGTACAATTCACTGCAGTTCCCAAAAGAGGCAGGAATAGTCCCAGAAACCGAGTTACCCCATAAGAAGAAACTCTGTAATGACTTGAGATTACCAATCTGCCATGGAATCGAACCAGAAAGCTCATTTTTGTCGAGCTGCAGCGCAGTCAGACTAGTGCAGTTGCTCAATTCATGTGGAATTACACCAGTGAACAAATTATCAGACAAATGAAGCTGCTGCAACAACACTAGCTTCCCCAAATCACCAGGAATTTGCCCGGACAGACTGTTGGCTGATAAATCAAGCACAACCAACGACGAGCAGTTGGATAATTCCGGCGGTATATTCCCAGACAGAGAATTCCCCCATAACAGCAAGCTAGTGAGCTTCTGAAGCTTGCCCAGTTCAGGAGGGATCGAACCCGAGAGTTTGTTCATATGCAAATATACATTTGTCAGTTCAGAACAGGACCCAATTTCAGGTGGGATGGAGCCTGAAATGTCAGTGTCATAAACTGCAAGAGTTTGCAGATGGATCAAGTTCCCAAAAGAGGCAGGGATTTCACCTGAGAGCCCAGTGGCAGCGACACCAAAGGTGGTTAGAGTAGTGAGTGAACCCAGCTGAGGGGGGATGACCCCGGATAGAGAAGGGTTCCCACCGAGTCGAAACTGCTGCAAAGACAGCAGGGAACCCAGCTGAGGGGGGATTGACCCATTAAGCAGATTATCTTGAAGACCCAGGACCTCCAAAGAGGTCAAGTTAGCCAGTTGAGGGGGGATTTGACCCACCAATTTGTTCGCATTGAGATACAGAAACTGAAGTGACGAAATTTGGCCGAGTTCTGATGGGATTTTCCCAAAAATATTGTTGTTGGAAAGGTCCAGAAGACGAAGATGAGACAAGTTGCCGAAGGAAGGGGGGATGAACCCTGATATATTGGTGGAAGACAGGTTGAGAAGTTGAAGTGAGGATAGAGAAGAGAGTTGAGGAGGGATAGCAGAAAGATTAAGGAAAATGTTCGTCAAAGAAACCGAGATTACTCTTTCTTCAGGTGAGCAAGTGATGCCAGTCCACGAGCACGGAGTTGAAGATGAAGGATCCCAAGTAGAAAAAACAGAGGACGAGGAGATAGACTTTGAGGGGAGTAACGAAAGCAGAGCATGCCCATCTTTAGAAAGGCATGAAACTACCCACAAAATTGAACCAATGTTTAGGAGATAGAAAAGTGTGAAATATTGATGGGTTTTCTCCATTTTTTCTGCACTTTTGTTTGAGCTCAGAATTGGAGAGAGAAAATCAGTGGTAGTGGAGGAGGAGGAGGTAATGGTGGTCAAAGGCCATTTAGCAAAAGAGAAATAAAATGAAATGAAGAAAAGACAAGCAACTCTGCTTTTACTCACACTGTTTTCTCCTATAACCTATGCTTAAACTTCACACAATGTATGGGCATTGAGCTAAGTGCATGTTGAATAACCAAAAACAAAGAAATACCCGAAAAAATTATTTCTACCCATGAAAAAAGGTGGAGGTTTTTTGTAGCTTAAGTCTAAGAATAAATTTTTTGAACAGAGTGAAGATCGAAAATTAAACAACCCCCCCTTCCCCCCAAAAAATCTTACCAGAAACGCCTCTGGAAGCGGAAACACGGTGGTGACAGTGGCGGTGGTGGGGGTGGTGGTGTAGGAGAGAGAGATGGTGGTGGTTCTTTGGGGGTTGAAGGTGAAAGCAGGATAGCATGTGAAGCAGAGTCCAATGCTTACTAGCAGTAGTTTTCTGGGTGTTTTGAAGTACTCGAAAATTATTTTTCTCTTTTTTTCTTTTATTTTAAGTGCCGTGACATCAGCGCCACAAGTGTGCTGCTTTCTGGGTTTTTGGATTGTCATTCATTTTTTTTCTTTATTTGTAAGGCAAAGGTCTGGGCAGCAAGACAAAACCGCCCTTGTTGTCAGACTCCAAGTACTATAGTTCTTTACGCGATTTTTGCGAACCTAAAATACAGTTCTTCTCTACGATTTAATCCATCTACCATTTTTTTCTTGTCCTTTTTTTCCGGGTCTCGTGAATCATGTATATATTTTTCTTTTTGTTTTTTAACCTTAAGTTGGTGAGACATGTATCCCATTGCAAGAGCCAGAGGAATATTCATAATTAGGTCTAGTAGAAACTAGAAACACAATAATGTTATAATAAGATTTTCATTGGAGCATTTTCAATAGAGAGAAACAAAAAAAATCCTTGTAAAATTATTTTTATTGTCTAATAATTGATAAAGCGGCTCCGCTAGCAACACTTATGATCGCTGAATTATATATATATATATATATATATATATATATATATATATTCAGTTTTGACGAATTTCAATAATGTGTTGATAAATTATTATCCCCACTTAAGTTTTCTAGTTTATAAAAAATTTGTGCACGGAAATCGATAAAAAAGAACTTACTAAAATCCTTTTGTAGGAGTCCCCATACCTCTATCGGGCAATGGCAAGCTTGCAACAAGTTTGTATTAGAACCAAAGAAAATTCACCCTTAACATCCTTTACTACTCTCAGTGCATGAGATGGTAAATTTAATTTTAATGGATCAAAGGCCAGCAACAATGTGGTATAAGGGTTTCTTATTAAAAGCTGGGAAAGTAAATTCATTCAAGCCAATCGCTCTTGCAAGCACTAAGTGTATAAGCTCCTACGTTTTGGCAGGTGCAAACTTTAAGATACAAAGATCTATGTAAAATGGTGCCACCAAATCATCATATGTCATACAATAGAATTCTAACATATTAAATAGCCAAATTCGACATATATCTTTTGCTCTACATATTATTCAGATACCTCAGAATTAGAAATGACGATGAATCAGGTTTGACTTGGGCTTGGTTCGGGCGTCCTTGGACTCAAACTTATTTAATTTTTTTGGACCTAGATCTTGGACCCGCCTCAAACTCATTGGGTCTAGAAAGATAGGATCCAAACTTAGACCCAGACCCTATGGGTTTGGGGGCTCCATTGGTCCTAAATATTTTTCATATTAAAATTTATTTTTTCCACATCGCAATATGAATTACCACATTCTAAAGAGAAATAATTGAATTTAGAAGACGTGATATTTAATAAAAAAATTCTAATGACACATACCGTAGTTAAGTGTTTTTACTTACGGTTTACACCCCAAAAATAATATTTTAATACAAACCACGAAACACAAAGTCCGTCAAATTTTAAACAAGCATAACAAAATAGTTCTTCTTCTACGACCGACAAAAAGTAAAGTTGTTTTATGATTTAGTAGTTTAGAGTTATTTTAGCCAATCCTCTTTATCAAATCTTTCTTTAAAACAAATGAATGGATCTTCAATGATTCTGAGGTCGAATCTAGGTTTGAATTCTTTAGACCCAGATCCAGACTTGATCCACATCCCTCTAACCAGACCCACTTAAGACCCATTAGATCTCATTTCATTGAACCCAAACCCTGTAAATTGGATCGGGTCCGCTGGGTCTGGGTGGTCCGATCTGAGACCAACTGCTAGGGATAGACATGAGGCGAGTTGAGTTATATCCATACCCATACTCATTTTTAAAAGTCATACTCATACTGATCGAATTTTTCAGATTTATGAATTTTATTCGGATATATATACAACAACAACAACAGCTCTCAGTGCGGGGTCTAGGGAGATCCAGATGTATGCAGTCTTACCTCTACCGGCATCTCTGCCCGTAGAGTTATTTGGATATATATAGAGTGCGTAAAATGTCACCTACATTCAACTCACATTTACATACATGCTATATTTGATTAGTAATTTCAAGCAACACTACCAAAATTCTGGTCTAGATAAACTTATGGAAGTTAAAATTGTAAAAAAATTTAATTTTTTTTCTACATAAATAAACATTTAGAGTTTGATGCTTAACATTTATTTTTGTGCTTTACCGTATTTTGGTTGTCTTTACTAACGAATCGGGTACACAATCGGGTATAGGTTATAAGATGTCATACCCGTACCTGTACCAATTTCCAAACACAACATCCATACGCATGCCCATATCCACTTGAAACTCATATTCATCTCCCATTCGGGTGTTAAATAGGGTAAATTTTGATTGAAATTTTTGAAGTCGGATAATACTCTCATCCCTACCCACTGCCATCCATACTCAGAGTTGTATTAAGGAAATTATTGTATTATGATAGATGTTGTGTATATTCATGATTCCATTCCCTTCCAAATTCATATTAGTGTTGCATTAGGATTAGGCAACTTGTTAGCCAAGTTTGTGTGGTACACAGCTAGGGCTAGGTGATGAAGCTCTAGTATTTATACCCATGTATTCGATTCATTCAATATACAGAAACTACGACTTCTTCTATCCCTTTTTGCAATTTCTTGATGGTATCAAGAGCCGATCCTGGCATATTGAATAGCCAAAAAAAGGGAGGAGAACTTATTTCGTGAGTGAGAGGACCAAAGCTATGGGTGATGATGGCAAGAAACCACCTTTCATTATAGATGGTCAATCACCATACTTCTTACACCCTTCAGATTCACCTGGAACAATCATCACTACAATTAGGTTCGATGGAAGGAATTACGAATTGTGGGAACAAGCCGTACAAACGACTTTATTGGCCAAGAATAAACTTGGTTTCATAGATGGAACCATAACTAAGTCAAAGGACAAGAGCTCACCCGAAGGGAGAGTATGGATCTTGGTAAATTCAATGATCATGTTTGGATAATGAACGTGATTGATCCAAGGCTTCTTACAAGCTTTGCCTATGTCAAATCTACCCAAGCCTTATAAAAAAACATCCATACGCGTTATTCGGTGCCAATCATGCCCAAAATACACCAATTGAAGGCTCAAATTCTTCTTGTAAACAAGATAAACAAGTGGTGGTTGAGTTTTTCAATAGACTTCTAGGGCTATGGAATGAACTCGGGAATTGTGTGAAAATTCCCAATTGCAAGTGTGAAGCCGCAAAGATTGCGAAGTTCATTGAAGATGACAAAGCACACCAATTCCTGATGGGATTATATGATGACTCATTCTCAACTGTACGAAGTCAGATCGTCGCTCTCGACTCTCTTCCTTCCTTAGATAAAATTTTCAATATGGTACAACAAGAAGAGAATCATAATCGAGTGATGAATGGACGCAACAACAAGCAAGACATCATGGCTGTTTGTGCTATGTCACAGCAAGCAAAGACATAAAATTCACAAGCAAGATGCACAAGTAAACACTGTGGGAAGTATAGGCATGAAGAAAGTAACTGCTATGATCTTGTTGGTTATCCCGCATGATGGAGCATCCAAGGAGGAAGAGGTGGCCGAGGCCGAGCATGCGGCAGACGTGGTGCAGGCTGAGGAGGAGCAGGCCATGGACGTGGATACAATGGTAGTCTAGAAACCACCAACGCTATATAACTAGCCATACAACTCTTTATTGAAAATACTCCAGAAGAGCACAAAGTCCCCAACTTCACCGCCGAGCAGGTACAAAGACTCTTAATTCTAATCAAGACCCCAAAGTCTAACCTTGAAAACTCTCAAGTAATGGTGTTTGGCTCTTCGATAGCAGGGCATCCTGTCACGTGACAGGAATCGAAAATCTATTGCATAATATTTGTAACATTGAACCAATACCTATGGATTTGCCAAATGGGACACAAACATTGGCCATGAAAAAGGGTTTGGTGCACCTAAATCCCAAGTTAATGTTGCGAGACGTACTTTATGTTCCTAATCTTAGATGTAGTTTAATATCTATTGCGCAATTTATTAATAATATTTATTGCACTATGACATTCACTCCAAAGATTTGTGTGATACAGGACCTTACTACGAGGAACCTGATTGGTGTGGCTGAGCTAAGAAAGGGGGTATATTATTACAAGGATGAAGCGACAGATGGAGCTTAAGTTAACAAGGCCTCTACATATGAACTCTGGCACCGCCGTCTCAGACATCCTTGACACCAGGCTCTATCCAATTTTTCTAATAGTATCCAAAATATTCCTAATAGTAAGAATGGTCTATGTGATGTGTATTCTAGGGTAAATCAAACTCGCGCTGCTTTTCCAGTTAGTGAGAATAGTGCCATAAATTGTTTCGATCTAATTCATTGTGATATTTGGGGTGCATACCACATGAGATCCTTTTTTGGTGCTCAATATTTTCTTACTATTATGGATGATGCTATTAGGGGTGTTTGGGTTTACCTTATGAAAGAAAGGAGCGAGGCCTCTCAAATAGTGAAAGACTTTTGTGCTACATTAAAACCCAGTTTGAGACTAGAGTTAAGGCCATTAGGAGTGATAACGGAAGTGAGTTCACGTCGGGACCAATGAAAAAGTTTTATGCTGAAAAAGGAATAGTGCACCAAACTAGCCGTGTAGATAGACCACAACAAAATAGAAGGGTTGAAAGAAAACATAGGCATATATTGAATGTTGTTAGAGCCTTATGTTTTTAAGGTAGACTGCCCATTGAATTTTGAGGGGATTGTGCCCTTGTAGCTGCTTACCTAATAAATAGGACACTGCCCTCAATCTTGAAAGGAATGACACCTTATGAGGCTTTATTCAAGATCAAACCATCTTATAAACAAATAAAAGTTTTTGGTTGTTTATGTTATGCTCATAATTATAAAAGCCATAAGGACAAATTTGGTGTTAGGGGAAGAGAGTATGTATTTATTAGGTACCCATATGGTAAAAAAGTTTGGAAGGTGTACGATATCGAAACCGGTGACATATTTGTAAGTAGGGATGTGATTTTTCAGGAAGACATATTTCCCTTGGCAGAAGCAGCACCAAAAAAAAAAAAAAAATCACATCTAATGGAATGAATTTTGTGGATGACTTTAAGGAAATTCAGGTTGAGCCCAAGCCAGCAGGTGGAGACAAGTGAAGACCAGGAAGTGAGAATGCTGAGCCGCAAGAAGAACAGCCAGCACCCGCTCATGTTGGCGGGCCGCGTATAAGGCCTGCTATTTATGAAAGGTCATGCTCAGGTCCATCCCACATGGCGCTCAGCAGATCTTATGACAAGGGGATGCTTACTGGGCCTAGGGCTGACAACAGGGGGAGAGAGGCGGCCATCACGAAATTCTCACCTGGTCTGGAAATGAGCCACCAGCTGGGCCTGGGCTACACGTATGCAGCCCACTTCAGTTGAGCCTGTGAGACCAAGAAGAGAAAAGAAAACACCGGGACATCTCCATGACTACATCTACTGTAACACTAGCATCAAGAACCACCTTCTCTGGTATTCTCACAACAGGAGGTTCCTTCTGGTAAGCCTTATCCAATAGCTAACTACATTACATGTATAAGTTTTCAAAACTGCATAGATGTTATTTGACTAATATCTCAAGATTATGGAGGCAAAGTTTTTTCATGAGGCGGTTAAAAACGTTGAATGGCGAGAAGGTATGGCAAAGGAAATTGAAGCATTAGAACACAATAATACTTGGAGACTCGTGGAATTACCACCCGAAAAAAAGCCTATCGATTATAAATGGTTCCACAAAGTAAAATACAATTCTGATAGAAGTATTAAGAGATAGAAGGTTTTCCTAGTAATTCGAGAAGATGAACAAGTTGAGGGCTTTGACTATAATGAAAATTTTGCCCTGGTGGGAAAATGACCAGCGTTAGATGTTTTATGCCAGTTGCAGCTGGAAAAGGTTGGGATTTACGTCAGATGGATGTTTGTAATATGTTCCTACATGGAGATCTAGAAGAAGAGGAGTATATGAATTTGCCTCCTTGTTTTCGTCCTCCTAAATCTACCAAGGTGTGCCAGTTACGTAGATCCTTGTATGGACTAAAACAAGCACCAAGACAGTGGTTCGCCAAGTTATCCTCCAAACTCCTTGAATATGGTTGCCTTTCGTGAGGTCCTATGCTGACTATTCTCTTTTTACTTATAAAAAGGGAGATAATTACATGGCACTACTAGTATATGTGGATGATCTTATTCTGATAGGAAACAATGTTGCAATTTGTGATCAGTTCAAAACTTATCTAAATGCAGGTTTTCATATCAAGGACTTGGGACCATTAAAATACTTCCTTGGCATAGAAGTCGCCCGAAATTCTAATGGTCTATTCCTTAGCTTAAGAAAGTATGCGTTGAAGATCATAGATGAGTGTGGTTTAATAGGCGCAAAGCCCGTTGACTTTCCTATAGAGACGAACCATAAGCTGGCTTTAGCTTCGAGCAAGTTGCATCATGATTCCACACAATACCGGCAGCTTATAGGGAGGTTAATTTATCTGACTTTGACTTAGCCTGAATTATCCTATTCAGTGCATATATTATCGCAATTCATGCAAGAGCCAAAGGAGGAACATTGGGAGGCAACCAAGCGAGTTATAAAGTATTTGAAAGGCAATTCTGGACGAGGCCTATTCCTTCAGAGTAATTGTGATCTATAGTTATATGCCTATTGTGACACAGACAGGGGAGTTTGTCCTCTTACTAGATGCTCACTAACTAGATATTTTGTAACACTAGGGAGATCTCCTATTTCATGGAAAACAAGGAAGTAGACCACAGTTTCCAGATCATCAGCTGAAACAGAATACCGTGCAATGGTCATGGTCACTAGTGAATTGATTTGGCTCTTTAGGGGTGTTTATGACGCATGCAATCAAACTGTTTTGTGATAATAAGGCTGCTTTGCATGTTGTTGAGAATCATGCCTTCCATAAGAGGATTAAGCACATTAAAATCGATTGTCACTTTGTCCGAGAACGGATTGTGTCAGGAGAATTGAATGTTGGCTATGTTCCTTCTAAATATCAACTGGCCAATATCTTCACAAAAGCACTCAGCAACAAGCAGTTTCATCTTCTTCTAAGCAAGTTGGGTATCGTTAACTCCCATGCTCTAACTTGAGGGGGAGTATTAAGGAAATTATTGTTTTAGGATAAATTTTGTGTATATAATTCATGATTCTATTCCCTTCCAAATTCATATTAGTGTTGCGTTAGGATTAGGCAACTTGTTAGCCGAGTTTGTGTGGTACACAGCTAGGGCTAGGTGATCAAGCTCTTGTATTTATACCCATGTACTCGGTTCAATGTAGAGAAACTACTACTTCTTCTGTCACTTTCTGCAATTTTTTCAAGTTGAGATAGTAGGATTTAATGTAATAAAAATAACTCTTGTATACTGAGATAACCCATAGTATAAGATGTTCTGCTTTTTAAATATCTAAAACTGCAAGAATCTAACTGTGAAAATAGAAATCTCACATCAATTTATATTTATCATCTCTTATAGTGTAGCCAATATTACAAGCCACAGTACGATCTTTTAACTATGTGTACTCACGGTAAGTGAGATCTTTACTTGAAGAACTACTTCGCTTTGATTAACCGCGGGAGGGTAAAGTTGGAAAGAGATAAAATTAATGGTAATACATGAGGGAGGAGAGAGAGAGGGCTTAGGAGAATGTGAAAGCTGAAATTAAAAAGATTGGAGGAAGTGACGAATTCAATGTCTTTTGCCTTTGTATGGGAGCATTCTAAGGTATAAACCCATCTTTAATTGCTTAAACTATACACCCCCTATGACATTAGAGTATTAGACTGAGTAGAGCGATGCATTAGGGTTTTAATGAGAGCGTGAAAATTGAGAGTAGCCTCCGTTAAACTTGTATTTTTGGGGGCAGGTTTGACATTTATGAGCTAATCCTTGTCGCATTGTGGTAATTGGTAAATCTAACGCAAGGGGTAAAAAAAAAAAGGGGTGTGAAAAACAAGAAAATTAGTGTTCTAAAATACTATAAATTATTCCTAATATGTGTAAATAATCAGAATATTACATTTGTAAGCTCTATATAACCAATTATGGGGACCCAGCAAGTGTTAGATTTTTATTTTTATATTTTTTTTGCATTGAGACATTGATCTTGTCTCATCTCCAACATTTTTTTAAAAAATAAACATACTTGCATGCCATGAGCTGTAATAAAATAATTTTCCTAACTTTTACATTTTGAAAATGACTTTTACCCCCTTAAGTTTGGATTAACCAATATTAACCAAATTTGCAAAAGTACTATTCATCATTGTGAATTTAGAATTATAAATAAGAAAAAAATTTTAAAAATGTTATTAAAAATAAAAAATTAAGGAAAAATGGTGAGAACATCACATAATGATTGCAAATTCTTAACGTTGATCCTTATTTTTTATTTTTTTAATTTAATATTTCAAAAATTATTGTATTTACTTTAAATCATTTTTTCTAATTTCTTACTTTTTTCCTTACTTTTTCTTAATTTAATAAGCAATTATTTTTTCCCTTACACAATGATGAAGTGCATTTTCATAAACTTGATCTAAAGTGCTTTGTGCAAACATGAAGGGAGTAAAACTTATTTTCAAGTTGTAAGAGTTAAAAAAAATTACTTCACAATATTTCAATGCAGGTGTGTGAATACTTCCTTTTTTATATGTGTTGGCTAATTTTTTGCATTACTATATGGATAATAATTAAAAAACCAAATGCTGAAGACAAATGTTTACTTATGCGCATTCATCCTCATTGTAACTACTGCGATTTTTTTTTTTAAAAAAATAAAAATCTCATTGTACGTAACTACTTTCCTCGTCAAAACCTGATGTTGTAAAATTAATGCTTGACATGTCATTGTAGTCGGAAAACGAGGCAACGATAGTTGGCATTCGGAAGGCAAATATACTTATAGTTTAAATATAACAGAATGCAAACTTAAAAGTTTAGATTATTTCTAAAATAACATGAGTTAAGTTGAAGTATTTTAACTCAATCAATTGAAAGAATAATTCAGTTGTTTAGGTTTGATTGTGCTCACCAAAAAGGACTTTTTCCTATGATTTTGGAACATAGCATTATATGCAACTTTCACCAATTAAAAACACGTAAATATATTATATGATGATTTATCCTTTGACAAGACTTATAGCAACGGTTTATAAGAGCGAATAATATTTGTTCTCCACTACAGCAATAGCTAGGCCAAAAAAAGTTATAAACTAAAGGTTACTCAAGAATATTATTTGCTCTTAAAAGCCTCTTCTATACTTAAGTGCGCGATAACTTAAAGGCTTTTATTATTTGATTATCTTCAAATTTGTATTGTATCTGATTGTTGTATCTTAGATGAACTATATAAGGCATTGTTTAATTACTTTTTTTTTTAATTGCAACAGAGGTAAATACAAGATAGTTTCAAAAGGTAAAATAAAACATAAAGACAATAACTAATGGATGCTTTTGCAACTAACAAAATGAAAACTCAGACCCCTAAGTCACACCATAACAATTGGTACATGACTAGCTCCTAAAAACTCGGCCACTTCAAGCAGCTACTCATGTCCACCACCTGAGACGTAACCCACTTGACTTCAGCACATAAATGCCGCTTGCTTTCGAAGTTTTTTTTTCCCTCAAATTCTTCGTAATCCTCCTAATGGTAGGAGTTTCAACCCCTATTATACAGTCACTCAATTGTCTACTACAAGCCTTATCAAGCAATCTCTGTAAGCATAGGAGTCTTTCCTGACAATCTCTGTAAGCATAGAAGTCTTTCCTGACAATCTCTTGCTTCTTTTCTCTCCCAGAGGATCTCATATCAGAGTTCTTTTTTTTTTTTTTTTTTGGGGACTCACCTTGAGAGATGCTGGTAGATAGTTCAGACTCCCCCTCATCATACCTAGAAGACTTACTCAGAAAGCCTAATTGCTTTAATTACTTTAATCACTATAATATCATCGATCAAGATGGCCACAAAATTCTAATTATTATTATTGTTATACACCACCGCAGTATAAAATGGCTGAAATATCACAAAAAGCCTTTACTAGAAGGTAGAATTCACTCAATTGGACTAATAAATGTATTTTGTAACTTAGTTGAAGCTTGTTAATGATTAGAAATAGTCATTTTGGATGAAATCACATAAACAAGTAAAAAGTCTCCTTAATGTTACTGTTATGAGATGACAAATTAAGCAGGTGATTAAATTACCGAGGAAGAGGATGGTGGGCGTGTTTTGGGACTAGGGCTAAAGGAAAATGGTGAGTCGTGTGATGACAGAGCAAGGGAGAACAAATACATTAATTTGACACCCTCTTCTTGGCTCAGCTTGTGATATAATTAGCTTAATTAATTAATATTGTATTACTGCAGTACTAGGCATTTGTGGGTTTTGACTCTTATGCTGCAGGCTGCAGTTGCAGTTCATCCACACGAGACGTTTATCATTAATATACCAAGCCAAAACATTTTGGACTCTGTCAAAATTTTAAGCAAGAATTTGTTAATTTGTAGATGTACTTGAAAGCAATTATCTAATTCGTTGATGGTTGTAAAATGTGAAGATTAATGATTTAATCAACTCTTCCAAAGTGTGTTGGTGCAGGCACTCAACTGTGAAGGTGTCTGTGCCACCAACAGAATCTTTCGGTAACATATACCGCAGAGCTATACAC
>JAKOGI010000345.1:0-37500 GCA_029747015.1 Carnegiea gigantea | reverse complement strand
AAAAACTCATTTCAATTTTATTCCACCTACGCCACAAATCCTCCAGATCTCACAGAAATCCTATTTCACAAGAAATTCGGTATTTCATGGATTTTTTGTTGGTCCTTCAATATTATGCAATATTATCCACCACCAGCATCATTCTCTCTCGTCAGGGACTTTAAGATCAAATGGTGGGAAAAATTTGCAGTTAACAAGTTTTGTTCCTTAGACGTTGTTCAAGCAAAACTGCAGCATACACCACAATCAATACCCTCAATCCCTCAAAAAAAAAGTAAGAACGGTCCTCAAAAGACACAGGAAAAGCTACCTCATACAATGAGACAGGCAAAGCTACTTCATCCAATGAGCTTGATGAACTCCAATTACTCAAGCGAGAAATCAAATTACTCAAAAAACAAAAACAATTATTATTATCCAAAGCGGCCTCCTCCAATTCACCCACATCCTCGGATCATTCTAACTATGATCCATGGGGCGGTCCCTGTGCTCAAGACCCTTATGACTACTGAGTAGCTTTCTACTTCTACTCCCTAGTCGCTATTCAAAAAAAAAAAAATCAAATCAAGAAAGGAGCCCGCAAAGGTCACAGCCTTTGGCAAAAGTAAGGGCCATTATTTCTTTACGAAGTTTTTGTTTTGCAGGATTCCATTCAATTCCATACACGCATTCAAGCCATCCATTTTGCCAAGTTCAATACAGAAAAATCCAAGATCAATTCAATTACACACGGCATCCAAAAGGACTAACAATTAATGCCGCAAATGACTTGTCTTGATAAGTTATTGGCATGATGGAATTGAGTGGTGACACGTTGAATTGCCTTAGTAATTGCTAGACATCATTTTTGACTTGCTTTCTTTGGAAAAGGAACGTGGACATTGAATTGCATAATTAATTGTTAGTCCTCTTTGGATGCCGTGTGTAATTGAATTGATCTTTGATTTTTCTGTATTGAACTTGGCAAAGTGGATGGCTTGAATGCGTGTATGGAATTGAATGGAATCCTGTAAAACAAAAACTATGTAAAGAAATAATGGCCCTTATTTTTGCCAAAGGCCGTGACCTTTGCGGGCTCTTTTCTTGATTTTGTTTTGGTAATTGTCTTTTTTCTTTTTCTTTTTTGAATAATAACGAGGAGTAGAAAATCTACTCAATAGTCATAAGGATCTTGTGCATAAGGATTATCCCATGTGACCAAGGATGAATTGATTAGGGAGTAATTAGTAGCGAAAATGGAAATAATCATCTTGTAGATATTTGCACCGTAGACCATATGGTGTATGAATAAGACATGAAGTATCGATTTGGAATGGATAGTGTAATGGTATGAGGACTTGAGTATGACTTTGATCAACTGGACAAATATGAACATCAGGGAACATTTTCGTAACAAATTTGAAAATATGAGGTTCAAAAGCTGTCCAATATTCAAGGTGTTTGTGGAACCATTTGAAATAATTAATATACCTATTAGGTATAACGATGAGAACTGGATGATTGTTGACATCTTGAACAAGCGTTTGATAAGCTTTAATGAGTTTGAGATAACTGTAAAATGATATTTCAGAGGAATTAAACCAATCTTGATAATCAATGAAGATAGCACTTTCATTGTAGCGTGGTCCATAGAACGATGTATAGTAGAGTTCATGGTCACGCAGATAGAATAGAAGTGGTTCATGTGGAAAATTTGGTAATTCAGAAGAAAATATTTGAGTAGACGATGAAGGATGTTGAATTGAGGCTTGAGTTGGATCAGGGACTGCAT
Source organism: Carnegiea gigantea (assembly GCA_029747015.1). Classification (NCBI taxonomy): domain Eukaryota; kingdom Viridiplantae; phylum Streptophyta; class Magnoliopsida; order Caryophyllales; family Cactaceae; genus Carnegiea; species Carnegiea gigantea. The sequence goes on along the minus strand of JAKOGI010000345.1, from coordinate 35,729 downwards.
AGGGAAAATGGGTTTGAGTATTCATGGTAAAGGAGTGAGATGTTTGAAGTGTTGATGGCTGAAAATAAATGATGGTTGTTAGATCAAGGTGTTGAAAACTTATTTTGTTCAAAAATCTTTTGAAAAATAGTTTTGGAAATATATTATTCCGCATTGAATGGGTGAAGGTTCGATGATTTGATATTGGCCTATGCAGGTATTGAGTATTCTAAGATTGGTTTGCCTAAATCATGATGCTGGCAAGCTAATTGATGATACTCATGTAACCATTTTGTATAAAAGTCTTTGAAATCTATTGAAGTTATATGATTGCGTAAGCTAATGGTTAATTCTTCTAGTTGTTTATTTATTTCTTGCAATTCCTTTTGATCATTGTTAAGTCATTGAATGAGGTCACATTGTTCTAATTTATACCAGTATTTTGGATTGTTACATTCAATTACATTAATTTGCTTTGTTATTGAAGCATTTTGTAATAAAGATAAATCGTTTTGATAAATAGAATTGACAAATTTGAATGATATTGTCGTTTCTATAATTTCCGTACGTACACTTATCTGATCTACTTTAAATGGATAAATTTGAGTAAGGAAAGGAGTTCCAAGAATAACTTCTTGACTCATATCCCGTACTAAAATGAATGAATTTTTGAAACAACATCCTTGATTTCATATATAAGCATTAGATAATTTATACTTAACTTGTAATGTCATACCATTAGTAGTATGGAGTCGTTCTTTTGTCCGTTCATAATATATTGAGGGAATTAATCCTTCTTGAATACAATTTTGATCTGCACCACTATCTAGTAGTGCAATAGTATTGCATTCAAAACTATCTTTAATTTTAAGAGTAATAGGAATATACCATTTTTGAAAATTTATTTGATTAATAGTTGAAATAAATTGTGGATCCGTAGGAGTGTCTTCTAATTGAATGTTTGGAGAAGAAGGACTATTTTCTATTAATGTTAACCTTGCTTCTAATTCAAGATCTTTTGTTTGTAATGAACATAAATCTTTGTGTAAATTTTTAATGTGTCTTTTAATATATTAACTTCGTTTTTTCAATCTTGAATATTAACTGCTTTTAGAATATTTGGAATCTCATGTGTTTCAAATATTTTATTGATACTTACCTTATGAGGAGGTTCTAAAGAATCTTCTTTTATTAATATACCTTTGAGTTTTTGTAAATACTCTTTCCTTAATTCAGTATCTTGAATTTGTTCAATTAAATCTAATAAAAATTATTTTTCACTATTATTAGTAGTTATGACATTAATATACTTATAGCATAATCGTGAAGACTCATTACTTGAGTCACTTTCTAGTTCATTAATAACATTATTTTCATAATCAGAGGAGGATGATGAATTTCTCGATTGATTGGGTGTATCTTTGAGTTCAAATAAGGTAATTAATTTTTCTTGAATGTCTGGATGCTCTGCACAGATTTCATTGAGTTTCTTTTTCACTTTACAATTTGTTGCATAGTGGCCTAATTTACAACACTTATAACAAGTATCGGTATTATCAGTTTTTCTTTTTGGAGTAGGCTTTTTAAGACTTAATTTTTTGTAAGTTGGATTTCTTGTAGTATATGATTTCTTCTTATTAATTTGAGTTTTTCTTCGTTTTTTGACAGAAGGAGCTTCTAACTTTAGAAGGCAAAAGGCCTCACAAAAAGAACCTAACTCTTTTCGCTTGGCGGCATTATCTGTTGAATATCTGGCTTGTAATTTTAATTCGTTGCATAAAGAAATTCCTTCTTTTTTAATAAAGCTTAATAATTGACCAAACGTAATTTGTTCGAATGTAATAGAGCTTTTACCAATGAGTTCGCTCAATTTATTGAATATTCGTTGAGAAAATAAGGATGGTAATCCTGAAATGAATTTTTTCTTCCAATAGGGTTGACGACAGTCTTCCCTTTTTAATAGATATGTTAAAAATGTATCTTTGTACCAATTGTAGTCTTCTAGAGTTGGGCACCTTAGATTTGTTAAAAGAATATCTGTTGCAGCTGTAATATCTTTTAGACTTCCAAGAAAATTAGTAACTATTGTATAAATCAATATTTCTATATTGTCTAGCTGTCCTTGAGAATTAGTATGAGTTCTAATTTTAGTACGTTCATCTTCTTGAATATAATTTTCTCACCAATTTTTGAGTATACCAGTGAATCTTGATGTTAATAAATCAAAAGCTTGTAAATTTGTTGCATGTTTAGTTGAATAGGCTGTATAAGCAATTAACATTCTTTGGAGGGTTATGAATATTTCATGGTTACTAAGACCATCTATATTCCATTCATATATTGAATCACCAGCAAAGTTTTCAGTAATTATTGTTTTTGCACTTTCAAGGTGAAGATCTGGAGGAGTTTGTTTGGAGTAATAGGGAATTTCTTTTTTTTATATTTTATTAATATTTTGGAAATCATCATCTAGTTGAGGTAAATCCTTTTCTAAAATATTAACTGTACTTTTGACTGAATGAGATGTTGAAGTTTCTGCCTCCTTTAATTTTTCTTCTACTTTTGAAATAAATGGAGTATTAGCAACGGGGAGTTCTAATTTATTTGAACGTCTTATTTTGAATAAAGGTTTTGCAATCTCATCTAAGAAGTCAGGTTTATCTTTCTTAGTATCATTAATATCTAAGTTTTCTAATTTTTCAGTTAATGAATCTACTTCTTGTCTTTTAACAATTGCTTCAACTTGAGTAGAGACCATATTGACTTGTTGGGACACGGTATGTAATACTTGATTGGTATAATTATTTTGATGATATACCTTTTTAATATCATTTAGTATTACTTGACTATTTTCTGGATCATTTCTACCTATTTTAAATGGGACTGCTGGAATATTACCTTCAGGGGTATTTAATACGATTTCTTATAATGGGGGGGTAAAAGAAGTAAGTGTTTGACAATTTAAGAGGGTCCATTTTTTTGCAAAATTAATATTAGTGTTTATTTCACTAACTTGGAATGGGTCTGGAAGATTATTTTCTAAGGCAAACATAGCCCACCAATTAAAGAAAGGAATATTGCTTGGTGTCTTTCCATGAAGGAATACCAATTTTGCCTAATGAATGCATGAGCTTTTAAATCAAAGTGTGAAAGGAACCATTCTCTTTTGACTTCGTTTTTTATTGAATTGAAATCTTGACGTAAGTAATCTTTATTGATTGCAAAAGGTGTTGAAATAACATTTATTGAGGAAAATGATGGAGGTTGCATAGTTGAGTAGGTTGGGGAACCTACAGATGAAGTAACTTCATCTATTGGCTCAGCTATGGGAGCTTTATAATAAATCTTTTGAGCATCTTCTTTATCATTTGAATAATCATAACTAGTTGGCCTAGAAGGCATTGAATATGAAGTTCGAGGGAGTTCTAAGTTGTCTAATGATTTTGAAGATAAACTGCGTTCTTTAGTGGAATTAAATTTTATTAGTACTCTACCATCAGGCTCTTCTATGATTTGTTGAATATTCTTTTGAGCAATATTTCTTGGTGGCCTGGTATTTTGAATTATAAATTCTTGAGGAACAGTGATTTCGTTCCACTTTAATAATTTAGAAGTAAATGTAGTAATATTATCTGATTCAGCTTTTGGTAGTATGGTTTCATCTAGAGTAGGTTTTAATAAATATTTTGGATTAAGTTGAGATGAAAGTAGCTTGAAATATACTCTGTAAGTAATAGCAAAATTTCTGAAAAGTTCACGAAATTGAACCTTTTAATCATTTTGAATATTAGGAAGATGGATATCTAGAACCAAAGTATCCATGATCCAAGGATCATTTAAATCTACTGAATAATTTGGGCAACAATTAAAGTATATGAGATCATTGTAATATTAGTTTGAATCATGGCTAATAACGAATCCTTGTAATGTATTAACCTATTGTCTCTTAGGGCCATGAATATAGGACAATCTAAGCCTAATCTTGTGAAAGGTTTGAGTGCAATTTGAATCATGCCAAAATAAATATATCGATACTTTTCTTGATGTCTTTTAATTGCAATCTTTGAAAGTAGTTTAATAGTTTGAAATTCTTCATTTAAACTAAAGGTTTCTTCATGATCTTTTATTGATAAAGCCGTATTGAAATCAAACTTACCTATTTGATAAATTGTTTCTATCTTTTGTTTAGGAATTTTCCAATTAGCTACATCAATTTGACTACTAACTTCCCTACTGTTCACCACATTTGAGTTCTTACTACTACCTAAACTAGGACGATCTCTAACCCAAGAGGCCATCTGAGTTACGTTGGAACACTTAGCTAAGAGTCATGCACATCCTACTGGGACCACTGGGACCACCCCACCGGGACCACCTCACCTGGGCTGACCAACGGACTTACTGGGGCTGACCAACAGCTGACCAATGCTAGCAACGGCGCGACACTACCTAAGGGCACCTACTTGGCTCTGATACCAGGAAGAGCAGGATCGACCTAGGCCGGGTAATAGCTAAGGCCTAAGTGTGGATTAATGCAGGGGAGCGGAGTAGCAAATTGATATGAAGCAGGATAATAATTTTGAAATGCAGAAACGAATTTCAAAATAACAGAATTGAAATGAGAAGAAGAGATGAATAAAACTTACTTCGATTTGAATTAATAAACTTGATACAAGGTTGGAGTAACGGGGTTTTGAGAGAGAAGGTTGAGGTTGAGAAGGTCTTGTAGTGATTTTTGATTTTGTAAATTACACGATGCCTAATACAACGCTACTGAGTATCTATTTATAGAATACAAGATGGAATTAAATGTGTACAAGTGGACGATAAAGATTAAATCTTGTGTTGATAATTGCTGCCGACAATCTTGAATTATTGCTGCTTGGTGTTGAACTCGGACTGGAGCCACGTCAAAAGTGGAGCAGTGCTGAATAATAATGAACCTTGGACTATTCTTGAATTATTGTCCTTTTTGAACAGTATTCTTGAATAATTATTCTGATGAGCTGTCGTGAACAGTACGCTTGAATAATTGTTCTGATGTCTTGAATTGTTTGTCGGGATGAGTCATTGCCTTGGATGTTGACATGATGATGAGTCATGTCCTTGCATAATTACTTACCGTGTTGAGTCATTGCTTCTCTTGATGAGTCATAATTACTTGCCGTGTTGAGTCATTGCTTATCTTGATGAGTCATTGGCATGATTGAATTGAGTGGTGACACGTTGAATTGCCTTAGTAATTGCTAGATAGCATTTTTGACTTGCTTTCCTTGGAAAAGTAACGTGGACATTGAATTGCATCATTAATTGTTAGTCCTTTTGGATGCTGTGTGTAATTGAATTGATCTTGGATTTTTCTGTATTGAACTTGGCAAAGTGGATGGCTTGAATGCGTGTATGGAATTGAATGGAATCCTGCAAAACAAAAACTTCGTAAAGAAATAATGGCCCTTACTTTTGCCAAAGGTCGTGACCTTTGCGGGCTCTTTTCTTGATTTTGTTTTGGTAATTGTCTCTTTTTTTTTTTGAATAATGACGAGGAGTAGAAAATCTACTCAATAGTCATAAGGATCTTGTGCACAAGGATTATCCCATGTGATAAAGGATGAATTGATTAGGGAGTAATTAGTAGCGAAAATGGAAATAATCATCTTGTAGATATTTGCACCGTAGACCATATGGAGTGTGAACAAGACAGGAAGCATCGATTTGGAATGGATAGTGTAATGGTATGAGGCCTTGAGTATGACTTTGATCAACTGGACAAATATGAACATCAGGGAACATTTTCGTAACAAATTTGAAAATATGAGGTTCAAAAGTTGTCCAATATTCAAGGTGTTTGTGGAACCATTTGAAATAATTAATATACCCAGTAGGCATAACGATGAGAACTGGATGATTGTTGACATCTTGAACAAGCGTTTGATAAGCTTTAATGAGTTTGAGATAACTGTAAAATGATATTTAAGAGGAATTATACCAGTCTTGATAATCAATGAAGATAGCACTTTCATTGTATCGTGGTCCATAGAACGATGTATAGTAGAGTTCTTGGTCACGAAGATAAAATAGGAGTGGTTCATGTGGAAAATTTGGTAATTTAGAAGAAAATACTTGAGTGGATGATGAAGGATATTGAATTGAGGCTTGAGTTGGATCAGGGACTGCATAGGGAAGATGGGTTTGAGTATTCATGGTAAAGGGCTGAGATGTTTGAAGTGTTGATGGCTAAAAATAAATGATGGTTGTTAGAGTAAGGAAATGCTTTATCAAGGTGTTGAAAACTTGTTTTGTTCAAAATCTTTTGAAAAATAGTTTTGGAAATATATTACTCCGCATTGAATGGGTGAAGGCTAGATGATTTGATATTGGCCTATGCAGGTATTGAGTATTCTAAGATTGGTTTGCCAATAGTCTATAGTTTTTTCTAAATCATGACCCTGGCAAGCTAATTGATGATACTCATGTAACCATTTTGTATAAAAGTCTTTGAAATCTATTGAAGTGATATGATTGCGTAAGCTAATGGTTAATTCTTCTAGTTGTTTATTTATTTCTTGCAATTCCTTTTGATCGTTGTTCAGTCGTTGAATGAGGTCACGTTGTTCTAATTTGTACCAGTGTTTTGGATTATTACATTCAATTACATTAATTTGCTTTGTTATTGAAGCATTTTGTAATAAAGGTAAATCGTTTCGATAAATAGAATTGACAAATTTGAATGATATTGTAGTTTCCATAATTTCTGTACGCACACCTATCCGATCTACTTTAAATGGATAAATTTGAGTAAGGAAAGGAGTTCCAAGAATAACTTCTTGACTCATATCCCGTACTAAGATGAATGAATTTTTGAAACAATATCCTTGATTGCATATAAAAGCATTAGATAATTTATACTTAACTTGTAATGCCATACCATTAGTAGTATGGAGTCGTTCTTTTGTCCGTTCATAATATATTGAGGGAATTAATCCTTCTTGAATACAATTTTGATCTACACCACTATCTAATAGTACAACAGTATTGCATTCAAAACTATCTTTAATTTTAAGAGTAATAGGAATATACCATTTTTGGAAATTTATTTCATTAATAGTTGAAACAAATTGTGGATTCGTAGGATTCGGTGAAGAAGAATTATTTTCTATTAATGTTAACCTTGCCTCTAATTCAAGGTCTTTTGTTTGTAATGAACATAAATCTTTGTGAAAATTTTTAATGTGTTCTTTTAATATTGTAACTTCGTTTTTTAATTCTTTAATAGTAACTGCCTTTAGAATATTTGGAATCTCACGTGTTTCAAATATTTTATTGATACTTACCTTATGAGGAGGTTCTGAAGAATCTTCTTTTATTAATATACCTTTGAGTTTTTGTAAATACTCTTTCCTTAATTCAGTATCTTGAATTTCTTCAATTAAATTTAATAAAAATTCTTTTTCACTATTATTAGTAGTTATGACATTAATACACTTATAGCATAATCTTGTAGACTCATTACCTGATGAGTATTTACTTGAGTCACTTTCTAGTTCATTAATAACATTATTTTCACAATCAGAGTAGGATGATGAATTTTCCGATTGATTGGGTGTATCTTTGAGTTTAAATAAGGTAATTAATTTTTCTTGAACGTCTGGATGTTCTGCACAGATTTCATTGAGTTTCTTTTTAACTTTACAATTTGTTGCATAGTGACCTAATTTACCAAACTTATAACAAGTATTAGTATTATCAGTTTTTCTTTTTGAAGTAAGCTTTTTAGGACTTAATTTTTTGTAAGTTGGATTTCTTGTAGTATATGGTTTCTTCTTATTAATTTGAGTTTTTCTTCGTTTTTTGACAGAAGGAGCTTCTAACTTTGGAAGACAAAAGGCCTCACAAAAAGAACCTAACTCTTTTCGCTTGGCGGCATTATCTGTTGAATACCTGGCTTGTAATTTTAATTCGTTGCATAAAGAAATTCCTTCTTTTTTAATAAACCTTAATAATTGACCAAACGTAATTCGTTCGAATGGAATAGGGTTTTTACCAATGAGTTCGCTCAATTTATTGAATATTCATTGAGAAAATGAGGATGGTAATCCTGAAATGAATTTTTCTTTCCAATAGGGTTGACGACAGTCTTCCCTTTTCAATAGATATGTTAAAAATGTATCTTTGCACCAATTGTAGTCTTCTAGAGTTGGGCACCTTAGACTTGTTAAAAGAATATCTGTTGCAGCTGTAATATCTTTTGGACTTCCAAGAAAATTAGTAACTATTGTATAAATCAATGTTTCTATATTGTCTAGTTGTCCTTGAAAATTAGTATGAGTTCTAATTTTAGTACGTTCATCTTCTTGAATATAATTTTCCCACCAATTTTTGAGTATACCAGTGAATCCTGATGTTAATAAATCAAAAGCTTATAAATCTGTTGCATGTTTAGTTGAATAAGCTGTATAAGCAATTAACATTCTTTGGAGGGTTATGAATATTTCATGGTCACTACGACCATCTATATTCCATTCATATATTGAATCACCAGCAAAGTTTTCAGTAATAATTGTTTTTACACTTTCAAGGTGAAGATCTGGAGGAGTTTGTTTGGAGTAATAGGGAATTTCTTTTTTATATATTTTATTAATATTTGGAAATCATCATCTGGTTAAGGTAAATCATTTTCTAAAATATTAACTGTACTTTTGACTGAATGAGATGTTGAAACTTCTGCCTCCTTTAATTTTTCTTCTATTTTTGAAATTAATGGAGTATTAGCATCGGGGAGTTCTAATTTATTTGAACGTCTTATTTTGAATAAAGGTTTTGCAATCTCATCTAAGAAGTTAGGTTTATCTTTCTTAGTATCATTAATATCTAAGTTTTCTAATTTTTCAGTTAATGAATCTACTTCTTGTCTTTTAACAATTGCTTCAACTTGAGTAGAGACCATATTGACTTATTGAGACACGGTATGTAATACTTGATTGGTATAATTATTTTGATGATATACCTTTTTAATATCACTTAGCATTACTTGACTATTTTCTGGATCATTTCTACCTATTTTGAATGGGACTGTCGGAATATTACCTTCAGGGGTATTTAATACGATTTCTTGTAATGGGGGGGGTAAAAGAAGTAAGTGTTTGACAATTTAAGAGGGTCCATTTTTTTGCAAAATTAATATTAGTGTTTATTTCACTAACTTGGAATGGGTCTGGAAGATTATTTTCTAAGGCAAACATAGCCCACCAATTAAAGAAAGGAATATTGACTTGGTGTCTTTCCACGAAGGAATACCAATTTTGCCTAATGAATGCTTGAGCTTTTAAATCAAAGTGTGAAAGGAACCATTCTCTTTTGACTTTGTTTTTTATTGAATTGAAATCTTGACATAAGTAATCTTTGTTGATTGCAAAAGGTGTTGAAATAACATTTATCGAGGAAAATGATGGAGGTTGCATAGTTGAGTAGGTTGGGGAACCTACAGATGAAGTAACTTCATCTATTGGCTCAGCTATGGGAGCTTTGTAATAAATCTTTTGAGTGTCTTCTATATGACTATCTTTTGAATAATCATAACTAGTTGACCTAGAAGGCATTGAATATGAAGTTCGAGGGAGTTCTAAGTTGTCTAATGATTTTGAAGATAAACTGCGTTCTTTAGTGGAATTAAATCTTATTAGTACTCTACCATCAGGATCTTCTATGATTTGTTGAATATTCTTTTGAGCAATATTTCTTGGTGGCCTGGTATTTTGAATTATAAATTCTTGAGGAATAGTGATTTCGTTCCACTTTAATAATTTAGGAGTAAAGGTAGTAATATTATCTGATTCAGCTTTTAGTAGTATAGTTTCATCTAGAGTAGGTTTTAATAAACATTTTGGATTAAGTTGAGATGAAAGTAGCTTGAAATATAGTCTGTAAGTAATAGCAAAATTTCTGAAAAGTTCACAAAATTGAACCTCTAAATCATTTTGAATATTAGGAAGATGGATATCTAGAACCAAAGTATCCATGATCCAAGGATCATTTAAATCTACTGGATAACTTGGGCAACAATTAAAGTATATGGGACCATTGCAAATATTAGTTTGAATCATGGCTAATAACGAATCCTTGTAACGTATTAACCTATTGTCTTTTAGGGCCATGAATATAGGGCAATCTAAGCCTAATCTTGTCAAAGGTTTGAGTGCAATTTGAATCATGCCAAAATGAATATATCGATACTTTTCTTGATATCTTTTAATTGCAATCTTTGAAAGTAGTTTAATAGTTTGAAATTCTTCATCTAAACTAAAGGTTTCTTCATGATCTTTTATTGATAAAGCCGTATTGAAATCAAACTTACCTATTTGATAAATCGTTTCTATCTTTGTTTACCAATTTTCCAATTAGCTACATCAATTTTGACTACTAACTTCCCTACTGTTCACAATTTGAGTTCTTACTACTACCTAAACTAAGACGATCTCTAACCCAAGAGGCCATCTGAGTTACGTTGTGCATGCAACCTTGCTATAGTGTTCCAACGTTAACTCAGATGGCCTCTGGGTTAGAGATCTGTCTTATTTAGGTAAGTAGTAAGACTCAAATATGTGAAGCAGTAGGGAAGTTAGTAGTCAATTGATGAGTCAATTGGAAAATTCCTAAACAAAAGATAGAAACATTTATCAAATAGGTAAGTTTGATTTCAATACAAGAGCTTATCAAAAAAGATCATGAAGAAACCTTTATTTTTATATGAAGAAATTCAAACTATTAAACTACTTTCAAAAATTGCTATTAACAGCTTATAAGAAAAGTATCGATATATGCCTTTTGGCATGAGTAATTTGCACTCAAACGCTTTGACAAGATTAGGATTAGAATTTGCTATATCATGGCCTGGAGACAATAAGTTAATACGTTTTACAAGGATTCATTATTAGGCCATGATTCTAACTAATATTTCAATGGTCCTATATACTTTAATTGTTTGGACCTAAATTCATTCAGTAGATTTAAAATGATCATTGGGATCTTGGATACCTTAGTTCTAGATATCCATCTTTCTAATGTTCAAAATGATTTAGAGGTTCATTCGTGAACTTTCCAGAAATTTTGGCTATTACTTTTATAGAGTATATGTCAGGCTACTTTCATCTCACTTAAGCCAAAATTGTTTATTAAAACCTAATTCTAGATGAAACATACTACTAACAGCTGAAATAGATATATTACTACACCTTTACTCCTAATTATTAAAGTGGAACGAATCACTATTCCTCAAGATTTATAATTCAAAATACCATGGTCACCAGCAAGAAATATTGCTCAAAAAATGAATATTCAACAAATCATAGAAGAGCCTGATGTAGAGTACTAATAAGATTTAATTCCACTAAGACGCAGTTTATCCTTCAAAATCATTGGACAACTAGAACTCCCTCGAACTTATATTCAATGCCTTCTAGGCCAACTACTTATGATTATTCAAAATATAATAGATGATACTCAAAAGATTTATTACAAAGCTTCCCCATAGCTGAGCCATAGATGAGTTTACTTCATCTGTAGGTTCTCCAACATACTCAACTATCAAACCTCCATCATTTTCCTCAATAAATGTTATTTCACACCGTTTGCAATCAATAAAGATTACTTACGTTCAAGATTTCAATTCAATAAAAACAAAGTCAAAGAGAATGGTTCCTTTCACACTTTGATTTAAAAGCTCAAGCTTCATTAGGCAAAATTGTATTCATTCATGGAAAGACACCAAGTCAATATTCCTTCCTTTAATTGGTGGGCTATGTTTGCCTTAGATAAATAATCTTCCAGACCCATTCCAAGTTAGTGAAATAAACCACTAATTTAATTTTTGCAAAAAATGGACCCTCTTAAATGGTCAAACGCTTACTTCTTTTACCCCCCATTACAAGAAATGTATAAATACCCCTGAAGGTAATATTCCAGCAGTCCCATTCAAAATAGGTAGAAAAGATCCAGAAAATATCAAGTAATGCTAAGTGATATTAAAAGGAGGTATATCATCAAAAAAATTATACAAATCAAGTATTACATACCGTGTCTCAACAAGTCAATATTCAAAAAAAAAAAAAAAATCAAATCAAGAAAAGAGCCCGCAAAGGTCACGGCCTTTGGCAAAAGTAAGGGCCATTATTTCTTTACGAAGTTTTTATTTTGCAGGATTCCATTCAATTCCATACACGCATTCAAGCCTTCCACTTTGCCAAGTTCAATACAGAAAAATCCAAGATCAATTCAATTACACACGGCATCCAAAAGGACTAACAATTAATGCTGCAATTCAATGTCCACGTTACTTTTCCAAGGAAAGCAAGTCAAAAATACTATCTAGTAATTACTAAGGCAATTCAACGTGTCACCACTCAATTCAATCATGCCAATGACTCATCAAAACAAGCAATGACTCAACACGGCAAGTAATTATGACTCATCAAGACAAGCAATGACTCAACACGGCAAGTAATTATGCAAGGACATGACTCATCATCATGTCAACATCCAAGGCAATGACTCATCCCAACAAACAATTCAAGACATCAGAACAATTATTCAAGCGTACTGTTCACGACAGCTCATCAGAATAATTATTCAAGAATACTGTTCAAAAAGGACAATAATTCAAGAATAGTCCAAGGTTCATTATTATTCAGCACTGCTCCACTTTTGACGTGGCTCTAGTTCGAGTTCAACACCAAGCAGCAATAATTCAAGATTGCCGGCAGCAATTATTCACACAAGATTCAATCTTTATCGTCCACTTGTACACATTTAATTCCATCTTGTATTCTATAAATAGATACTCAATAGCGTTGTATTAGGCATCGTGTAATTTACAAAATCAAAAATCACTACAAGCCTTTCTTAACCTTCTCTCTCAAAACCCCTATACTCCATCGCTTCCTGTATCAAGTTTATTAATTCAAATCAAAGTAAGTTTTATTCATCTCTTGTTCTCATTTCAATTCTGTTATTTTCAAATTCATTTTTACGTTTCAAAATTATTTTCCTGCATCTTATCAATATCGATTTGGAATGGATAGTGTAATGGTATGAAGACTTGAGTGTGACTTTGATCAACTGGACAAATATGAACATCAGGGAACATTTTCGTAACAAATTTGAAAATATGAGGTTCAAAAGCTGTCCAATATTCAAGGTGTTTGTGGAACCATTTGAAATAATTAATATACCAGTAGGCATAACGATGAGAACTGGATGATTGTTGACATCTTGAACAAGCGTTTGATAAGCTTTAATGAGTTTGAGATAACTGTAAAATGATATTTCAGAGGAATTAAAACAGTCTTGATAATCAATAAAGATAGCACTTTCATTGTAGCGTGGTCCATAGAACGATGTATAGTAGAGTTCATGGTCACGTAGATAGAATAGAAGTGGTTCGTGCAGAAAATTTGATAATTCAGAAGAAAATATTTGAGTAGACGATGAAGGATGTTGAATTGAAGCTTGAGTTGGATCAGGGACTGCATAGGGAAAATGGGTTTGAGTATTCATGGTAAAGGATTGAGATGTTTGAAGTGTTGATGGCTGAAAATAGATGATGGTTGTTAGATCAAGGTGTTGAAAACTTGTTTTGTTCAAAAATCTTTTGAAAAATAGTTTTGGAAATATATTACTCCGCATTGAATGGGTGAAGGCTAGATGATTTGATATTGGCCTATGCAGATATTGAGTATTCTAAGATTGGTTTGTCAATAGTCTATGGTTTTTTCTAAATCATGACGCTGACAAGCTAATTGGTGATACTCATGTAACCATTTTGTATAAAAGTCTTTGAAATCTATTGAAGTTATATAATTGCGTAAGCTAATGGTTAATTCTTCTAGTTGTTTATTTATTTCTTACAATTCCTTTTGATCATTGTTGAGTCATTGAATGAGGTCACGTTGTTCTAATTTATACTAGTATTTTAGATTATTACATTCAATTACATTAATTTGCTTTGTTGTTGAAGCATTTTGTAGTAAAGGTAAATCGTTTTGATAAATAGAATTGACAAATTTGAATGATATTGTAGTTTCCATAATTTCTGTATGCACACCTATCCGATCTACTTAAATGGATAAATTTGAGTACGGAAAGGAGTTCTAAGAATAACTTCTTGACTCATATCCCGTACTAAGATGAATGAATTTTTGAAATAATATCCTTGATTGCATAAAAAAGCATTAAATAATTTATACTTAACTTGTAATGGCATACCATTAGTAGTATGGAGTCATTCTTTTGTCCGTTCATAATGTATTGTGGGAATTAATCCTTCTTGAATACAATTTTGATCTGCACCACTATCTAATAGTGCAATAGTATTGCACTTGAAACGATCTTTAATTTTAAGAGTAATAGGAGTATACCATTTTTGGAAAGTTATTTGATTAATAGTTGAAACAAATTGTGGATCCGTAGGAGTGTCTTCTGATTGAATGTTCGGCGAAGAAGGACTATTTTCTATTAATGTTAACCTTGCTTCTAATTCAAGATCTTTTATTTGTAATGAACATAAATCTTTGTGTAAATTTTTAATGTGTTCTTTTAATATATTAACTTCGTTTTTTAATTCTTGAAGATTAACTGCTTTTAGAATATTTGGAATCTCACGTGTTTCAAATATTTTATTGATACTTACCTTATGAGGAGGTTCTAAAGAATCTTCCTTTATTAATATACCTTTGATTTTTTGTAAATACTCTTTCCTTAATTCGGTATCTTGAATTTGTTCAATTAAATCTAATAAAAATTCTTTTTCACTATTATTAGTAGTTATGACATTAATACACTTATAGCATAATCTTGAAGACTCATTACCTGATGAATATTCACTTGAGCCATTTTCTAGTTCATTAATAACATTATTTTCATAATCAGAGGAGGATGATGAATTTTCCGATTGCTTAGGCATATCTTTGAGTTCAAATAAGGTAATTAATTTTTCTTGAATGTCTGGATGTTCTGCACAGATTTCATTGAGTTTCTTTTTATTAACTTGAGTTTTTCTTCGTTTTTTGACAGATGGAGCTTCTAACTTTGGAAGACAAAAGGCCTCACAAAGAGAACCTAACTCTTTTCGCTTGGCAGCATTATCTATTGAATATCTGGCTTGTAACTTTAATTCATTGCGTAAAGAAATTCCTTTCTTTTTAATAAAGCTTAGTAATTGACCAAACGTAATTTGTTCGAATGGAATAGGGCTTTTACCAATGAGTTCGCTTAATTTATTGAATATTCGTTGAGAAAATAAGGATGGTAATCCTGAAATAAATTTTTCCTTCCAATAAGGTTGACGACAGTCTTCCCTTTTTAATAGATATGTTAAAAATGTATCTTTGTACCAATCATAGTCTTCTAGAGTTGGCACCTGAGATTTGTTAAAAGAATATCTGTTGCAGCTGTAATATCTTTTGGACTTCTAAGAAAATTAGTAACTATTGTATAAATCAATGTTTCTATATTGTCTAGTTGTCCTTGAGAATTAGTATGAGTTCTAATTTTGGTACGTTCGTCTTCTTGAATATAATTTTCCCACCACTTTTTGAGTATACCAGTGAATCCTGATGTTAATAAAACAAAAGCTTGTAAATCTGTTGCATGTTTAGTTGAATAGGCTGTATAAGCAATTAACATTCTTTGGAGGGTTATGAATATTTCATGGTCACTGCGACCATCTATATTCATTCATATATTGAATCACCAGCAAAGTTTTCAGTAATTATTGTTTTTGCACTTTCAAGGTGAAGATCTGGAGGAGTTTGTTTGGAGTAATAGGGAATTTCTTTTTTATACATTTTATTAATAATTTGGAAATCATCATCTAGTTGTGGTAAATCCTTTTCTAAAATATTAACTGTACTTTTGACTGAATGAGATGTTGAAGCTTCTGCCTCCTTTAATTTTTCTTCTATTTTTGAAATTAATGGAGTATTAGCATCGAGGAGTTCTAATTTATTTGAACGTCTTATTTTGAATAAAGGTTTTGCAATCTCATCTAAGAAGTTAGGTTTATATTTCTTAGTATCATTAATATCTAAGTTTTCTAATTTTTCAGTTAATGAATCTACTTCTTGTCTTTTAACAATCGCTTCAACTTGAGTAGAGACCATATTGACTTGTTGAGACACGGTATGTAATACTTGATTGGTATAATTATTTTGATGATATGCCTTTTTAATATCACTTAGCATTACTTGACTATTTTCTGGATCATTTCTACCTATTTTGAATGGGACTACTGGAATATTACCTTCAGGGGTATTTAATACGATTTCTTGTAATGGGGGGTTAAAAGAAGTAAGTATTTGACAATTTAAGAGGGTCCATTTTTTTACAAAATTAATATTAGCGTTTATTTCACTAACTTGGAATGGGTCTGGAAGATTATTTTCTAAGGCAAACATAGCCCACCAATTAAAGAAAGAAATATTGACTTGGTGTCTTTCCATGAATGAATACCAATTTTGCCTAATGAATGCTTGAGCTTTTAAATCAAAATGTGAAAGGAACCATTCTCTTTTGACTTTGTTTTTTATTGAATTGAAATCTTGACGTAAGTATTCTTTGTTGATTGCAAAAATTGTTGGAATTTTCTAAGTATCCATGTCAATTTGACAACTAACTTTCCTACTGTTCACCACATTTGAGTTCTTACTACTACCTAAACTAAGACGATCTCTAACCCAAGAGGCCATCTGAGTTACGTTGGAACACTTAGCTAGGAGTCATGCACATCCTCCCGGTAGGATGTGCATGACTCTTAGCTAAGTATTCCAACGCAACTCAGATGGCCTCTTGAATTAGAGATCGTCTTAGTTTAGGTAGTAGTAAGAACTCAAATGTGGTGAACAGTAGGGAAGTTAGTAGTCAAATTGATGTAGCTAATTGAAAAATTCCTAAACAAAAGATAGAAACGATTTATCAAATAGTTAAGTTTGATTTCAATACGCTTTATCAATAAAAGATCATGAAGAAACCTTTAGTTTAGTGAAGAATTTCAAACTATTAAACTGCTTTCAAAGATTGCAATTAAAAGATATCAAGAAAAGTATCGATATATTCATTTTGGCATGAATCAAATTGCACTCAAACCTTTGACAAGATTAGGCTTAGATGTCCTATATTCATGGCCCTAAGAGACAATAGGTTAATACGTTACAAGGATTCGTTATTAGCCATGATTCAAACTAATATTACAATGATCCCATATACTTTAATTGTTGCCCAAATTATTCAGTAATTTAAATGATCCTTGGATCATGGATTCTTTGGTTCTAGATATCCATGTTCCTAATATTCAAATGATTTAAAGGTTCAATTTCATGAACTTTCCAGAAATTTTGCTATTACTTACAGAGTATATTTCAAGCTACTTTCATCTCAACTTAATTCAAAATATTTATTAAAACCTACTCTAGATGAAACCATACTACTAAAAGCTGAATCAGATAATATTACTACCTTTACTCCTAAATTATTAAAGTGGAACGAAATCACTATTCCTCAAGAATTTATAATTCAAAATACCAAGGCCACCAAGAAATATTGCTCAAAAGAATATTCAACAAATCATAGAAGAGCCTGATGGTAGAGTACTAATAAGATTTAATTCCACTAAGAACGCAGTTTATGTTCAAAATCATTAGACAACTTAGAACTCCCTCGAACTTCATATTCAATGCCTTCTAGGCCAACTAGTTTATGATTATTCAATGATAAAGAAGATTACTCAAAAGATTTATTACAAAGCTCCCATAGTTGAGCCAAATAGATGAAGTTACTTCATCTGTAGGTCCTCCAATCTACTCAACTATGCAACTTCCATCATTTTCCTCAATAAATGTTATTTCAACACCTTTTGCAATCAACGAAGATTACTTACGTCAAGATTTCAATTCAATAAAAAACAAAGTCAAAAGAGAATGGTTCCTTTCACACTTTGATTTAAAAGCTCAAGCATTCATTAGGCAAAATTGGTATTCCTTCATGGAAAGACACCAGGTCAATATTCCTTTCTTTAATTGGTGGGCTATGTTTGCCTTAGAAAATAATCTTCTAGACCCATTCCAAGTTAGTGAAATAAACACTAATATTAATTTTGCAAAAAAATGGACCCTCTTAAATGGTCAAACACTTACTTCTTTTACCCCCCCATTACAAGAAATCATATTAAATACCCCTGAAGGTAATGTTCCAGCAGTCCCATTCAAAATAGATAGAAATGATCCAGAAAATAGTCAAGTAATACTAAGTGATATTAAAAAGGTATATCATCAAAATAATTATACCAATCAAGTATTACATACCGTATCTCAACAAGTCCATATGGTCTCTACTCAAGTTGAAGCAATTGTTAAAAGATAAGAAGTAGATTCATTAACTGAAAAATTAGAAAACTTGGATATTAATGATACTAAGAAAGATAAACCTAACTTCTTAGATGAGATTGCAAAACCTTTATTCAAAATAAGACGTTCAAATAAATTAGAACTCCCAGATGCTAATTCTCCATTAATTTCAAAAATAGAAGAAAAATTAAAGGAGGCAGAAGCTTCAACATCTCATTCAGTCAAAAGTACAGTTAATATTTTAGAAAGGGATTTACCTCAACTAGATGATGATTTCCAAAATATTAATAAAATATATAAAAAAGAAATTTCCTATTTCTCCAAACAAACTCCTCCAGATCTTCACCTTGAAAGTGCAAAAACAATAATTACTGAAAACTTTGCTGATGATTCAATATATGAATGGAATATAGATGGTCGTAGTGACCATGAAATATTCATAACTCTCCAAAGAATGTTAATTGCTTATACAGCCTATTCAACTAAACATGCAACAGATTTACAAACTTTTGATTTATTAACATCAGGATTCACTGGTATACTCAAAAATTGGTGGGAAAATTATATTCAAGAATACGAACGTACCAAAATTAGAACTCATACTAATTCTCGAGGACAACTAGACAATATAGAAACATTGATTTATACAATAGTTACTAATTTTCTTGGAAGTCCAAAAGATATTACAGCTGCAACAGATATTCTTTTAACAAATCTAAGGTGCCCAACTCTAGAAGACTACAATTGGTACAAAGATATATTTTTAACATATCTATTAAAAAGGGAAGACTGTCGTCAACCCTATTGGAAAGAAAAATTCATTTCAGGATTACCATCCTTATTTTCTCAACGAATGTTCAATAAATTGACCGAACTCATTGGTCGTCTGGAAATTTATCTGCAAATTTAATTGCTCTAGCGATTGGGCGTATAGTGCCTTGATAGATGTCATGTCCTAAAAATCTAATTTTGGTTTGGAATAGTTTCATCTTTGGTGCTGGTACAACTAATCCATTCTTTTTTATAACGTGTAAAAAGGTATGAAGATGTTTAAAATGCTGATCAATACTATTGGAATAGACGAGAACATCATCTATATATACTATTGTGAAATGAGGGTAAGGATTAAAAATATCATTCATAATATTTTGAAATTCAGAAGGTGCGTTCTTTAGGCCAAAGGGCATGACATTCCATTCATAATGTCCGAATGGGACGGTAAATGCTGTCTTTTATCTATCTTCCTCTTTAATTTGAATCTGCCAAAGACCACTTTTCATATCGAATTTTGAGAATATTGTTGCCTCACATAAGCGATTGAGTAAGTCACGTTTGTTAGGAATGGGATATCGAATCCATTGTAATACTTTGTTTAAAGGTTTATAATTAATAACTAAACAAGGGACACCTCGCTCCTTTTCTGCTTGATTGTTAACATAAAATGCTGCACAGCTCCAAGGGGACTCAGATAGTCTAATTAATCCCTTTTTTAATAAGGTTTCTATTTCCTTTTTATAGAATTTAAGGAGTTCTTTATTCATTTGAATGGGTCTAGCTTTAGTTGGAATATTTTTTTCGGAGAAATCTTTTTCATAAGGAAGTGATATGATATGCTTTTTTCGTTGCCAAAAGGCATTGAGAAGATCAGAGCATACTTCAGTTTTAAACAATTCGTATAGTTCGTATATTTGCTTTTGAATAGAGGGTTGCTGTAACCTTTCTTCAATTTTGTTATAAATAATTTCATTTTGTAAACATTGAATATATTTTTTCTTTTCGTGAAGAAGAATAATTTGTTTTATTATGGAGGAATTTTGTAATAAAGATAATTCTTTTTGATAAATAGGGGCGACGAAGTTGAATGATATTATAGTTCCCATAACTTCTGTATGCACACCAATTTGATCTACTTTGAATGGATAGATTTGAGTCATGAAAGGAGTTGCAAGAATGACCTCTTGATCTATATCTCGTACTAGGATGAATGAGTTTTTAAAACAAAATCCCTGATTGCATATATACGCATTAGATAATTTATACCTAATTTGTAATGCCGTACTATTAGTATTATGGAGTCATTCTTTTGTTTTTTCATAATATATAGAGGGAATTAATCCCTCCTGAATACAATTTTGATCTGCGCCACTATCTAGTAATGCAATAGTATTGAATTCAAAGCTATCTTTAATTTTTAGAGTAATATGAATATACCATTTTTGGAAATTTATTTGATTAATAGTTGAAACAAACTGTTGATCTGAAGAAGGGCTATTCTCAATGAATGATATCCTTGTTTCTAATTCAAAATTTTTATATAATTCCTTAATTTGTTTCTTTAATTTATTAACTTCAATTTTTAAGTCTTGAATATTAACTGGTTTTAAAATATTTGGAATTCTACATGTTTCAAATATTTGATTGGTGCTTACCTTATGAGGAGGTTCTAAAGAATCTTCTTTTATGAGTATACTTTTGAGTTTTTGTAAATACTCTTTCCGTAATGCGGTATCTTGAATTTGTTCAACGAAGTCCAATAAAAATTTCCTCTTACTAGCAGTTATGACATTAATATACTTGTAGCCTAGTCTTGAGGACTCAATGCTGGACGCACTTTCCAGTTTATTGATAGTATTGTCTTCATAATTAGATGAAGATGACGAATTTTCTGATTGATCAGCTGTATCTTTGAGTTTAAATAAGGTAATTAATTTTTCTTGAATGCCTGGATGTTCTGCACAGATTTCATTGAGTTTCTTTTTAACTTTACAATTTGTTGTATAGTGGCCTAATTTACCATACTTATAACAAGTATTAGTATTATCAATTTTTCTTTTTGGAGTAGGCTTTTTAGGACTTAATTTTTTGTAAGTATATGGTTTCTTCTTATTAATTTGAGTTTTTCTTCGTTTTTTGACAGAGGGAGATTCTAACTTATTTGAACGTCTTATTTTGAATAAAGGTTTTGCAATTTCATCTAAAAAGTTTGGTTTGTCTCTCCTAGTATCATTAATATCTAAGTTTTCTAATTTTTCAGTTAATGAATCAACTTCTTGTTTTTTAACAATTGCTTCAACTTGAGTAGAGACTATATTGACTTGTTGAGACACTGTATATAATACTTGATTTGTATAATTATTTTGATGATATACCTTTTTAATATCACTTAGCATTACTTGACTATTTTCTGGATCATTTCTTCCTATTTTAAATGGGACTGCTGGAATATTACCTTCAGGGGTATTTAATACGATTTCTTACAATGGAGGAGTAAAAGAGGTAAGTGTTTGATCATTTAAGAGGGTCCATTTTTTTGCAAAATTAATATTAGTGTTTATTTCACTAATTTGGAATGGGTCTGGAAGATTATTATCTAAGGCAAACATAGCCCACCAATTAAAGAAATGAATATTGACTTGGTGTCTTTCCATGAATGAATACCATTTTTGCCTAATGAATGCTTGAGCTTTTAAATCAAAGTGTGCAAGGAACCAGTCTCTTTTGACTTTGTTTTTTATTGAATTGAAATCTTGACGTAAGTAGTCTTTGTTGATTGCAAAAATTGTTGGAATTTTCTAAGTATCCATGTCAATTTGACAACTAACTTCCCTGCCGTTCACCACGTTTGAGTTCTTACTACTACCTAAACTAAGACGATCTCTAACCCAAGAGGCCATCTGAGTTACGTTGGAACACTTAGCTAAGAGCCATGCACATCCTACCGGGACCACTGGGACCACCCCACCGGGACCACCTCGCCTGGGCTGACCAACAGACTTACTGGGGCTGACCAACAGCTGACCAACGCTAGCCACGGCGTGACACTACCTAAGGGCACCTACTTGGCTCTGATACCAGGAAGAGCAGGATCGACCTAGGCCGGGTAATAGCTAAGGCCTAAGTGTGGATTAATGCAGGGGAGCGGAGTAGCAAATTGATATGAAGCAGGAAAATAATTTTGAAATGCAGAAGCGAATTTCAAAATAATAGAATTGAATTGAGGAGAGGAGATGAATAAAACTTACTTCGATTTGAATTAATAAACTTGATACAAGGTTGGAGTACAGGGGTTTTGAGAGAGAAGGTTGAGGTTGAGAAGGGGTTCCATTTTTTTGCAAAACTAATATTAGTGTTTATTTCACTAACTTGTAATGGATCTGGAAGATTATTATCTAAGGCAAACATAGCCCACCAATTAAAGAAAGAAATATTGACTTAGTGTCTTTCCATGAATGAATACCAATTTTGCCTAATGAATGCTTGAGCTTTCAAATCGAAGTGTGAAAGGAACCATTCTCATTTGACTTTGTTTTTTATTGAATTGAAATCTTGACGTAAGTAATCTTTGTTGATTGCAAAAGGTGTTGAAACAACATTTATTGAGGAAAATGATGGAGGTTGCATAGTTGAGTAGGTTGGAGAACCTACAGATGAAGTAACTTCATCTATTGGCTCAGCTATGGGAGCTTTGTAATAAATCTTTTGAGTATCTTCTTTATCATTTGAATAATCATAACTAATTGGCCTAGAAGACATTGAATATGAAGTTCGAGAAAGTTCTAAGTTGTCTAATGATTTTGAAGATAAACTGCCTTCTTTAGTTGAATTAAATCCTATTAGTACTCCACCATCAGGCTCTTCTATGATTTGTTGAATATTCTTTTAAGCAATATTTCTTGGTGGCCTGGTGTTTTGAATTATAATTTCTTGAGGAATAGTAATTTCGTTTCACTTTAATAATTTAGGAGTAAAGGTAGTAATATTATTTGATTCAACTTTTAGTAGTATGGTTTCATCTAGACTAAAGGTTTCTTCATGATCTTTTATTGATAAAGCCGTATTGAAATCAAACTTACCTATTTGATACATCGTTTCTATCTTTTGTTTAGGAATTTTCCAATTAGCTACATCAATTTGACTACTAACTTCCCTACTGTTCACTACATTTGAGTTCTTACTACTACCTAAACTAAGACGATCTCTAACCCAAAAGGCCATCTGAGTTACGTTGGAACACTTAGTTAAGAGTCATGCACATTCTACCGGGACCACTGGGACCACCCCACCGGGACCACCTCACCTGGGCTGACCAACGGACTTACTGGGGCTGACCAACGCTAGCAACGGCGCGACACTACCTAAGGGCACCTACTTGGCTATGATACCAGGAAGAGTAGGATCGACCTAGGTCGGGTAATAGGTAAGGCCTAAGTGTGGATTAATGCAGAGGAGCGGAGTAGCAAATTGATATGATGCAGAAAAATAATTTTGAAACGAAAACACGAATTTGAAAATAACAGAATTGAAATGAGAAAAGGAGATGAATAAAACTTACTTTGATTTGAATTAATAAACTTGATACAAGGTTGAGAGATGGAGTACAGGATTTTTGAGAGAAGGAGGAGGTTGAGAAGGCCTTGTAGTGATTTTCGATTTTGTAAATTACACGATGCCTAATACAACGCTATTGAGTATCTATTTATAGAATACAAGATGGAATTAAATGTGTATAAGTGGACGATAAAGATTGAATCTGGTGTTGATAATTGCTACCGACAATCTTGAATTATTATTGCTTGGTATTGAACTTGCACTGGAGCCACTTCAAAAGTGGAACAGTGCTGAGTAATAATGGACCTTGGACTATTCTTTAATTATTGTCTTTTTTGAACAGTATTCTGATGAGCTGTCTTCTTGAACAGTATTCTTGAATAATTATTCTGATGAGCTGTCGTGAACAGTACGCTTGAATAATTGTTCTGATGTCTTGAATTGTTTGTCGGGATGAGTCATTGCCTTGAATGTTGACATGATAATGAGTCATGTCCTTGCATAATTACTTACCGTGTTGAGTCATTGCTTGTCTTGATGAGTCATAATTACTTGTCGTGTTGAGTCATTGCTTGTCTTGATGAGTCATTGGCATGGTTGAATTGAGTGGTGACACGTTGAATTGCCTTAGTAATTACTAGATAGTATTTTTGACTTGCTTTCCTTGGAAAAGTAATGTGGACATTGAATTGCAGCATTAATTGTTAGTCCTTTTGGATGCCGTGTGTAATTGAATTGATCTTGGATTTTTCTGTATTGAACTTGGCAAAGTGGATGGCTTGAATGCGTGTATGGAATTGAATGGAATCCTGCAAACCAAAAACTTCGTAAAGAAATAATGGCCCTTACTTTTGCCAAAGGCCGTGACCTTTGCGAGCTCTTTTCTTGATTTTGTTTCGGGAATTGTCTTTTTTCTTTTTCTTTTTTGAATAATAACGAGGAGTAGAAAATCTACTCAATAGTCATAAGGATCTTGTGCATAAGGATTATCCCATGTGAT
Organism: Carnegiea gigantea; assembly: GCA_029747015.1. Classification (NCBI taxonomy): domain Eukaryota; kingdom Viridiplantae; phylum Streptophyta; class Magnoliopsida; order Caryophyllales; family Cactaceae; genus Carnegiea; species Carnegiea gigantea. The sequence continues at coordinate 11,033 of JAKOGI010000345.1, read as the reverse complement.
CGAGGATGAATTGATTAGGGAGTAATTAGTAGCGAAAATGGAAATAATCATCTTGTAGATATTTACACCGTAGACCATATGGTGTATGAATAAGACAGGAAGCATCGCTTTGGAATGGATAGTGTAATGGTATGAGGACTTGAGTATGACTTTGATCAATTGGACAAATATGAACATCAGGGAACATTTTCGTAACAACTTTGAAAATATGAGGTTCGAAAGCTGTCCAATATTCAAGGTGTTTGTGGAACCATTTAAAATAATTAATATACCCAGTAGGCATAGCGATGAGAACTGGATGATTGTTGACATCTTGAACAAGCGTTTGATAAGCTTTAATGAGTTTGAGATAACTGTAAAATGATATTTCAGAGGAATTAAACCAGTCTTGATAATCAATGAAGATAGCACTTTCATTATAATGGGGGGCAAAAGACGTAAGTGTTTGACCATTTAAGAGGGTCCATTTTTTTGCAAAATTAATATTAGTGTTTATTTCACTAAATTGGAATGGATCTGGAAGATTATTTTCTAATGCAAACATAGCCCACCAATTAAAGAAAGGAATATTGACTTGATGTCTTTCCATGAAGGAATACCAAGTTTGCCTAATGAATGCTTGAGCTTTTAAATCAAAGTGTGAAAGGAACCACTCTCTTTTGACTTTGTTTTTTATTGAATTGAAATCTTGACGTTAGTAATCTTTATTGATTGCAAAAGGTGTTGAAATAATATTTATTGAAGAAAATGATGGAGGTTGCATAGTTGAGTAGGTTGGAGAACCTACAGATGAAGTAACTTCATCTATTGGCTCAGCTATGGGAGCTTTGTAATAAATCTTTTGAGTATCTTCTTTATCATTTGAATAATCATAACTAGTTGGCCTAGAATGCATTGAATATGAAGTTCAAGGGAGTTCTAAGTTGTCGAATGATTTTGAAGATAAACTGCGTTCTTTAGTGGAATTAAATCTTATTAGTACTCTACTATCAGACTCTTCTATGATTTATTGAATATTCTTTTGAGTAATATTTCTTGGTGGCCTGGTATTTTGAATTATAAATTCTTGAGGAATAGTGATTTCGTTCCACTTTAATAATTTTAGGAGTAAAGGTAGTAATATTATCTGATTCAGCTTTTAGTAGTATGGTTTCATCTAGAGTAGGTTTTAATAAATATTTTGGATTACCCGGCCTAGGTCGATCCTGCTCTTCCTGGTACCAGATCCAGGTTGGTGCCCTTAGATAGTGTCGCGCCGTTACTAGCGTTGGTCAGCTGTTGGTCAGCCCCAGTAAGTCCGTTGGTCAGCCCAGGTGAGGTGGTCCCGGTGGGGTGGTCCGACTATTTTCTATTAATGTTAACCTTGCTTCTAATTCAAGATCTTTTGTTTGTAATGAACATAAATTTTTGTGTAAATTTTTAATGTGTTCTTTTAATATATTAACTTCGTTTTTTAAGTCTTGAGTATTAACTGCCTTTAGAACTATTTGGAATCTCACGTGTTTCAAATATTTTATTGATACTTACCTTATGAGGAGGTTCTAAAGAATCTTCCTTTATTAATATACCTTTGAGTTTTTGTAAATACTCTTTCCATAGTTCGGTATCTTGAATTTGCTCAATTAAATCTAATAAAAATTCTTTTTTACTATTGTTAGTAGTTATGACATTAATACACTTATAGCATAATCTTGTAGGCTCATTGCCTGATGAGTATTTACTTGAGTCACTTTCTAGTTCATTAATAACATTATTTTCACAATCAGAGGAGGATGATGAATTTTCCGATTGATTGGGTGTATCTTTGAGTTCAAATAAGGTGATTAATTTTTCTTGAATATCTGGATGTTCTGCACAGATTTCATTGAGTTTCTTTTTAACTTTACAATTTGTTGCATAGTGGCCTAATTTACCACACTTATAACAAGTATTGGCATTATCAGTTTTTCTTTTTGGAGTAAGCCTTTTAGGACTTAATTTTTTGTAAGTTGGATTTCTTGTAGTATATGATTTCTTCTTATTAACTTGAGTTTTTCTTCGTTTTTTGACAGATGGAGCTTCAAACTTTGGAAGACAAAAGGCCTCACAAAAAGAACCTAACTCTTTTCGCTTGGCGGCATTATCTGTTGAATATCTGGCTTGTAATTTTAATTTGTTGCATAAAGAAATTCCTTCCTTTTTAATAAAGCTTAATAATTGACCAAACGTAATTTGTTCGAATGGAATAGGGCTTTTACCAATGAGTTTGCTTAATTTATTGAATATTCGTTGAGAAAATAAGGATGATAATCCTGAAATGAATTTTTCCTTCCAATAGGGTTGACGACAGTCTTCCCTTTTTAATAGATATGTTAAAAATGTATCTTTGTACCAATTGTAGTCTTCTAGAGTTGGGCACCTTAGATTTGTTAAAAGAATATCTGTTGCAGCTGTAATATATTTTGGACTTCTAAGAAAATTAGTAACTATTGTATAAATCAATGTTTCTATATTGTCGAGTTGGCCTTGAGAATTAGTATGAGTTCTAATTTTAGTACGTTCATCTTCTTGAATATAATTTTCCCACCAATTTTTGAGTATACCAGTGAATCGTGATGTTAATAAATCAAAAGCTTGTAAATCTGTTGCATGTTTAGTTGAATAGGCTGTATAAGCAATTAACATTCTTTGAAGGGTTATGAATATTTCATGGTCACTACGACCATCTATATTCCATTCATATATTGAATCACCAGCAAAGTTTTCAGTAATTATTGTTTTTGTACTTTCAAGGTGAAGATCTGGAGGAGTTTGTTTGTAGTAATAGGGAATTTTTTTTTGATATATTTTATTAATATTTTGGAAATTATCATCTAGTTGAGGTAAATCTTTTTCTAAAATATTAACTGTACTTTTAACGGAATTAGATGTTAAAGTTTCTGCTTCCTTTAATTTTTCTTCTATTTTTGAAATTAATGGAGTATTAGCATCTGGGAGTTCTAATTTATTTGAACGTCTTATTTTGAATAAAGGTTTTGCAATCTCATCTAAAAGGTTTGGTTTGTCTTTCTTAGTATCATTAATATCTAAGTTTTCTAGTTTTTCAGTTAATGAATCAGCTTCTTGTTTTTTAATAATTGCTTCAACTTGAGTAGAGATCATATTGACTTGTTGAGACACGGTATGTAATACTTGATTGGTATAATTATTTTGATGATATACCTTTTTAATATCACTTAGCATTACTTGACTAGTTTCTGGATCATTTCTACCTATTTTGAATGGGACTGCTGGAATATTACCTTCAGGGGTATTTAATACGATTTCTTGCAATGGAGGAGTAAAGGAAATAAGCGTTTGACCATTTAAGAGGGTCCATTTTTTTGCAAAATTAATATTAGTGTTTATTTCACTAACTTGGAATGGATCTGGAAGCTTATTATCTAAGGCAAACATACCCCACCAATTAAAGAAAGGAATATTGACTTGGTGTCTTTCCATGAATGAATACCAATTTTGCCTAATGAATGCTTGAGCTTTCAAATCGAAGTGTGAAAGGAACCATTCTCTTTTGACTTGGTTTTTTATTGAATTGAAGTCTTGACGTAAGTAATCTTTGTTGATTGCAAAAGGTGTTGAAATAACATTTATTGAGGAAAATGATGGAGGTTGCATAGTTGAGTAGGTTGGAGGACCTACAGATGAAGTAACTTTATCTATTGGCTCAGCTATGGGAGATTTGTAATAAATCTTTTGAGTATCTTCTTTATCATTTGAATAATCATAACTAGTTGGCCTAGAAGGCATTGAATATGAAGTTCGAGGGAGTTCTAGATTATCTAATGATTTTGAAGATAAACTGCGTTCTTTAGTTGAATTAAATCTTATTAGTACTCTACCATCAGGCTCTTCTACGATTTGTTGAATATTCTTTTGAGCAATATTTCTTGTTGGCCTGATATTTTGAATTATAAATTCTTGAGGAATAGTGATTTCGTTCCACTTTAATAATTTAGGAGTAAAGGTAGTAATATTATCTGATTCAGCTTTTAGTAGTATGGTTTCATCTAGACTAAAGGTTTCTTCATGATCTTTTATTGATAAAGCCGTATTGAAATCAAACTTACCTATTTGATAAATCGTTTCTATCTTTTATTTAGGAATTTTCCAATTAGCTATATCAATTTGACTACTAACTTCCCTACTATTAACCACATTTGAGTTCTTACTACTACCTAAACTAAGACGATCTCTAACCCAAGAGGCCATCTGAGTTGCGTTGGAACACTTAGTTAAGAGTCATGCACATCCTACCGGGACCACTGGGACCACCCCACCGGGACCACCTCACTTGGGCTGACCAACGGACTTACTGGGGCTGACCAACAGCTGACCAACGCTAGCAACGGTGCGACACTACCTAAGGGCACGTACTTGGCTCTGATACCAGGAGGAGCAGGATCGACCTAGGCCGGGTAATAAGTAAGGCCTAAGTGTAGATTAACGCAGGGGAGCGGAGTGGCAAATTGATATGATGCAGGAAAATAATTTTGAAACGAAAACACGAATTTGAAAATAACAGAATTGAAATGAGAAAAGGAGATGAATAAAACTTACTTTGGTTTGAATTAATAAACTTGATACAAGGTTGGGAGATGGAGTGCAGGATTTTTGAGAGAAGGAGGAGGAGTTTGAGAAGGGCTTGTAGTGATTTTATGATCTTGCAAATTACACGATGCCTAATACAACGCTATTGAGTATCTATTTATAGAATACAAGATGGAATTAAATGTGTACAAGTGGATGATAAAGATTTAATCTTGTGTTGATAATTGCTGCCGACAATCTTGAATTATTGCTGCTTGGTGTTGAACTCGGACTGGAGTCACGTCAAAAGTGGAGCAGTGCTGAATAATGATGAACCTTGGACTATTCTTGAATTGTTGTCCTTTTTGAACAGTATTCTTGAATAATTATTCTGATGAGCTGTCGTGAACAGTACGCTTGAATAATTGTTCTGATGTCTTGAATTGTTTGTCGGGATGAGTCATTGCCTTGAATGTTGACATGATAATGAGTCATGTCCTTGCATAATTACTTACCGTGTTGAGTCATTGCTTATCTTGATGAGTCATAATTACTTGTCGTGTTGAGTCATTGCTTGTCTTGATGAGTCATTGGCATGATTGAATTGAGTGGTGACACGTTGAATTGCCTTAGTAATTGCTAGATAGTATTTTTGACTTGCTTTCCTTGGAAAAGTAACGTGGACATTGAATTGCAGCATTAATTGTTAGTTCTTCTTCGCCGGACATTCAATCAGAAGACACTCCTACGGATCCACAATTTGTTTCAACTATTAATAAAATAACTTTTCAAAAATAGTATATTCCTATTACTCTTAAAATTAAAGATAGTTTCGAGTGCAATACTATTACACTATTAGATAGTGGTGCAGATCAAAATTGTATTCAAGAAGGATTAATTCCCTCAATACGTTATGAACGGACAAAAGAACGACTCCATACTACTAATGGTATGCCATTACAAGTTAAGTATAAATTATCTAATGCTTTTATATGCAATCAAGGATATTGTTTCAAAAATTCATTCATCTTAGTATGGGATATGAGTCAAGAAGTTATTCTTGGAACTCCTTTCCTTACTCAAATTTATCCATTTAAAGTAGATCAGATAAGTGTGCATACAGAAATTATGGAAACTACAATATCATTCAAATTTGTCAATTCTATTTATCAAAACGATTTACCTTTATTACAAAATGCTTTAATAACAAAGCAAATTAATGTAATTGAATGTAATAATCCAAAATATTGGTATAAATTAGAACAACGTGACCTCATTCAATGACTCAACAATGATCAAAAGGAATTACAAGAAATAAATAAACAACTAGAAGAATTAACCATTAGCTTACGCAATCATATAACTTCAATAGATTTCAAAGACTTTTATACAAAATGGTTACATGAGTATTATTAATTAGCTTGCTAGCGTCATGATTCGACCTAGGCCGGGTAATAGCTAAGGCCTAAGTGTGGATTAATGTAGGGGAGCGGAGTAGCAAATTGATATGAAGCAGGAAAATAATTTTGAAATGCTAAAACGAATTTGAAAATAACAGAATTGAAATGAGCAAAGGAGATGAATAAAATTTACTTTGATTTGAATTAATAAACTTGATACAGGAAGCGATGGAGTATAGGGGTTTTGAGAGAGAAGGTTGAGAAGGGCTTGTAGTGATTTTTGATCTTGTAAATTACACGATGCCTAATACAACGCTATTGAGTATCTATTTATAGAATACAAGATGGAATTAAATGTGTACAAGTGGACGATAAAGATTGAATCTGGTGTTGATAATTACTGCCGACAATCTTGAATTATTGTTGCTTGGTGTTGAACTTGGACTGGAGCCACGTCAAAAGTGGAACAGTGCTGAGTAATAATGGACCTTGGACTATTCTTGAATTATTGTCCTTTTTAAACAGTATTCTGTTGAGCTGTCTTCTTGAACAGTATTCTTGAATAATTGTTCTGACGTCTTGAATTGTTTGTCGGGATGAGTTATTGCCTTGGATGTTGACATGATGATGAGTCATGTCCTTGCATAATTACTTGCCGTGTTGAATCATTGCTTGTCTTGATGAGTCATTACTTGCCGTGTTGAGTCATTGCTTGTCTTGATGAGTCATAATTACTTGTCGTGTTGAGTCATCGCTTGTCTTGATGAGTCATTGGCATGATTGAATTGAGTGGTGACACGTTGAATTGCATTAGTAATTGCTAGATAGTATTTTTGACTTGCTTTCCTTGGAAAAGTAACATGGACACTGAAATGCAGCATTAATTGTTAGTCCCTTTGGATGCCGTGTGTAATTGAATTGATCTTGGATTTTTCTGTATTGAGCTTGGCAAAGTGGATGGCTTGATTGATTTAGAGAGTGCACAACCACAAGAGGGGGGATGAATTGTGGCGTCTGATTTCCGCAATATGCTGGCAAACAGTCTTGAGACCTGTTCGTACAGACTGTTCCTGAGTTGTGCAGAAGCGAAAATTCAACAAAATTAAGTGCGGAAATAATGGACACAGGATTTTTACGTGGAAAATACCTCTAGCCCAACTGAGGTGAAAAACCACGATCTACCTCGTGTAGGATTTAAACACTTCACTAAACGAGCTAATCACGTTACAATAGTAACACACCTTGTTACAAATTGCAACCCACATAACCGTCTTCCCTAAGACAAGTTACCCCACGTCCAAAATCCCCTTGATTTGGACACACACTCAACTCACTTTTGTGAAAGAAGAGTATAAAGAAAAACACCCTATTACAATGCTTCTCAATTAAGCTAATATAGGGTATAATGAAGTCCTAGTATGCCAACTTTGAAAGCTCAAATAACTCACTTACTAGACACGGTTTTCTTTTCAAACTTTTAAGCTCATGAATACTAAATTTTTCTCTTTGAAAACCGATGCTTCTATCGTTCTAAGAAGCGACTTTATATAGTGCTTGAAAAATAATTCCTCAAATTTTTGGAAACTAAAATCCCTAAAGAATATAGAATTCTTTAGCCACAAGGGATGAGGAAACATGAGCTGGAAACACTTCCTAAACCGTGTGCATAAGGTGGTGATTCTCAGCAACTAGCCCATGTTTTTCTCAACAACTTTATCCACTTGCCAAAAATTGGATATTCTTTTTATTCAAAAAGATTTTGCAAATCCCCTTAGATTTTAATAATCGTTTTTTTTAGGATAAGGGGTAAGATACTTCATAAAAAATCTTTCTTGCAAATCTTTGAAGAAGCTGCTCAAAATCCAAAAGATAAAAATCATGCAAAACAGTTTTTCGCAGCTTATTCTGGAAACACCCTGATCACCTTGTCTCCAGGATTGTTCTGAAGGGTGATCCGAAATATTTACCAAAAGAAAACAAAACTGTTTCAAGTAAGGTGTAAGTTAAGACATTCTAATTGGCATATTAACAAGAGTCTAAAAATATAAAACCAAATCAAATCAAGACATCTTGTTGTAACCACTAGTCATCTTGTAGAGAGACGAATCTGCTGCAAACACTTCACAGAACCTGTTCCTTACGGCTGCACTTATATCCTATGCTTCAAACACTTTACAGGACATGTTTCAAACATCTTACAGAGCCTGTTCCTCATGGTTGTTCTTACATCACTGACTTGAGTACCTGTTCTTGATAAACCATTAGTCAAGCAGTTTTAATATATTAAAAAACAGCAGTAAGACCCTGTTGGTAAAGCCTGTTTGGAACAACAACAACAACTGCAATACTTGGATTTGTTATCATCAAAACCTTATACATTCTAACAAATTCCCCCTTTTTGATGATGACAAACCAAGTGACCATATTGACTTTCAAAAACAATTAAAGTGATTTAGAGCCAATTTTTCACATTCACATGAAGCAGTGAGTACCGAAAAAAATGTAAGAAAATTAACACGTCCATGGCAAAACTAAAACAATATTGGTCATCCTATCTTCCCCCTTTTGGCATCATTAAAAAGTAGGGGCGAACAGTCAAACATAGGGTGTTTGCTATCACCACCACTTGGGTAATGGAGGAAAGTCACCAGGCGATACACTCAAGTGTGTTGGTACGGTAATGAGATTGGCCATCCTAGTCACACACAAGCAATTCGCAACAAAAAGCAAGCAAGGCAAAGCCAATCAAAAATAAGATAACCTGTCATTCACCAAACAAGTGCAACAGAAAGTACAAACTGGCAAGAGAGGATAACCAAGAGAAGTGAGAACAGGCTATGAGAACAACAGATGGGGGGTGATCAGAGAGCAGGAGGGGAAAATTTTACTGAGAGGGAAGAGAGAAGGGTGAGGAGATCTTCATGGCGTTTGGCGTTTAGAGCTTTTTCCTTGTCCAGGGCAGCCTTTACAGCAGTAAGCTCAGCACTGAGTCAAGAGTTTTCTTCCAAAGCAGCCTCAAGGTTGACTGAGGAACTACCAGGAACAGGAGGACAGGGTGTTCTGGTCCCCTGTTCTGAGGCAGACCCCTCAACCAAAGTGTATCCACACCCTATAAGGGTGTTACTCCCAAACTCATCAATGAACTGAGCACCCACCTTCTTCTGCAGAGTCACCCCAATGTGCTCAAACACACTAGTCAGGAAGAAACCATACCCCAGGTCATATTCCCCGGAGGTGTTTGCAATTCTTACAATATGTCGAACCATGATGGCAGGAAGGTTGATTTGCTCTTCCTTGTCCATCAGGTCCATAAGATACTGATCCATGGAATCGGCAAGATTGCGACCCTGGCCCCAATGAATGACATTCCTGATAATAAACCAAAACATCAATTGATGGAGCGATGTCATATCCCCTTTCTTCACGGACTTGGGTGTTTGCAGGCTTGGTTGCTGGCTAAATTTCTGGGAGAGCTCCAGCAGCCTGGCTGTCCCTAGAATAGTCTTGTCTTCTCTCACATATATATCAAAGCCCGTGGAGGGAATCCCCAGAATTTTTCCTAATATCTTCGCATCAAAGCGAAGCTGTTGCCCATTAACAATACTTGTCACCACTCCTTTGGTGACAGTGCAGTTGGCATAGAACTCTGCCAACTCATGTACAGAACACCCCAACTGGGTGTTTATAAACAGCTCATACAACCCCTGTGCATGCAGCTTGTGCAGAAACACCCTCAGCCCCTATTCCTCAAAATATTTTACCTTGATAATTTTGCCCTTGACGACCCGTCTCTGAAGCAATTAGGTCAGTTTGGCTGAACTGGCAGACGGGGTAGACTTCTTGGCTCTTTTAGGTTGAGGCTCAGTAGGAGGGTCTTGGGTGGAGGCGTCTTTGAGAGAGGCTTTTCTCTTGGGAGTTTTGAGGGGTGATGGTTTGGAGGGTAAAGTGGAGGTTGATTTTGGTACAGGCAGAGGCTTATCCCCTGAGGACTCTGAGAACACGGGAGTGCCTTGTTTGAAGGTGGTGTTCTCAGTGTCGCTATCTGATGAAGGCTCAGAGGAGGAATCAATTTCCTCAACAACAGAGGATGACTGGTTGGCAGGACGAGGTGTGGAGTGGAAGGCAATTCGGGCTGATTTTCGAGTTGGCCTGTTTGTGGGTTTGGACGAAGAGGGGATTTGTGGTTTTGGTTTGACAAGGGTGTCACTTTTTGAGGGTTCTTCAGTCTGGCCGCTTTTAGGCCTTGATGGTAGTCGTGTTCTTGGCATTCTAGTACGCCTAGCCACAATTTTGTACCTTTTGCGTTTCTCACCGGTTTATGTTATCGGTGTGGCTTGTGCAGGCTTGACAGGAGACTCCTCCATTTGACCACTACTTCCCCCTTCTTCTTTTGGCAAATCCTCCCATAGGTCATCCCTAAAAACTTCAGGCCCTGTTTCGGCCCCTGTTTCCTGCTCTGGAAACAGCCCGAACGAATTGATGTCATCTAGTCCATGATCGAACAGAAAGATTTCATCTAAAGGCCCAATTTCTCTTTCAGATGCCCCAACAGGTTCTTAGGGTTTACATGCCCCCGTTTCTCCAAACAAAATCAATTCCCACCCAAATTTGTAGGGGATGTCTTCCAATTTTAGATCCACTGTTCTAAAGTCTATGTTCTTCAAAAACCCAAAAGGTTTATAGACAATGGGTCGAGGAGGTTCAGTAGTTTTACCTTCCATGAGAGCTGTCAGAAATTGTGTAGGAGCAAACAGGGCTGTGGCTGCTTGCAAAGCTGTGCACTGTGTCTGGTTACCCTGAGTCGAGGTCGAGGAGCTCTCGGAGCTAATGGGAGACGCCATTTTTCAAAGGAAGGAGAGAGATTAAGGTTTCTTGAACAGAATTTCAGAGCAAGAGAGTTTCGGTGGAGGTGAGAGATTGAGTAAGAGAGCTTTAAAGAGAGAGAGAGACATGCGAAATCTTTAAAAGATTTTGCCCGTTTTGCAACGGGCTTTTGCATTTATTTAGGCCGCGCATGCCTCGGGAAGAGATTAGCAGTTTTCAATTTGTTGCACACATTTGACAAAC
>JAKOGI010000344.1:535000-685000 GCA_029747015.1 Carnegiea gigantea | reverse complement strand
ATGCAATGAGACGTATTCATTTTACCAAGAACATAATGGTATGACTCGCACATATATATATATATACACACACACACACACACACACACACATACATACATACATACATACATACATATACATACATACATACATACATACATACATATATATACGTATATATATATATATATATATATATATATATATATATATATATATATATATATATATATATATATAATATATATATATATATATATATATATATATATATATATATATATATATATATATATATACACACACATATCAACTAGAACGCAATTCTTGTTCATCCTTCTTGTCTATACCATCAAAACATCTTTGACATTCGAAGGTTGAACCAACCTAAGCCCTATTAAGAAAAAAAGGCAAATAACAAAGCATAGAGACTCAATGGCAATGAACAAAGAAGTGAACAACTGAGTCTTCATCCTCGTGGCATACATATCATTGAAGAGCTGAGAATTCAACTTCAAATTCACGCGTAATCAAGAGACGAATAGTCAGAGCAAAATTATAGGATGTTAGTAGCATATAAATTCTTTACTTTTGAACTGTTTTCTTTCTCCGATAATGACGAGGGAAACATTTCATCATTCACCCTTGTTTTTATCTAATTATTAACAAAAAATTACGAGACTAAGGAATGAAAAGCCACACACTTTGGAGGAAGCAAGCCAACACATATATTTGGCCCTAAGTAGGTCAGCCATTGATGACACTAAGTTTCAGGCGAGTTCTTTCAACCAAAAAAAAAAAAGGTTCGAGAAAGGTTCTATAATAATTTATTGTTTAGGACAACAACATAATTCAATGGACAGAAATTAGCAATACACCAGGGCTTAGTAAGCTAAAAGGACGACTTGACTTGCTTGGCTTCCCAGGTGAACCACCTTTACCTTTTCCAAAAGACAGTGAAAGCATAAGACCATAACAAAAAATGGCTTCTAATTCAGGCAGCATCTCCCAAATGAAACGGCATCCTTCTGGGCGAATGAAGGAGAGAAGAAATACCTTATTCAGCTAATAATACAATATTGACATGCATGCTGCCATTGTTTGCTCAAGAAATAATGACTTTGAAATCCAATCCTCTTACTTTCCAAGAGAGAGAAAGGAGGAATACACCATGCAATTGAGTCACTAGGTCATGTTTGGGTTAGAGTTGGCGTACGGCTAATTTTGAATCTAGTCATGTTTGGGTTGAACAAAATCTGGTTAGGTCATTTCCTGTTTGCATCAAATTCAGACATACGTCGATTGATCTGAGACAGTCCAATGAGTTTGTCAAGCAAATAAAAGTAGCACTGGTTGAGAAAATTAAAGTGAGCTCAATTTGGCTAAATGTCAATTAATGTTTACATCAAACACAGGTTTGCTTATGTCAATCTGTCAGATTGACCAAGAGAACATGTTCATCATTGAAATATGGCAAAGTGCTAATCCGCTGGGCCAACTTTTACAGTCAAATAATCGAGAAAGGATCACCATAACATATCTAGAGGGACTCAATAGAGAAGATAAAAAGGTCAAATCACAATGGCTCAGGATTCAGTTGGTAAGCTTGATTAGTTACTAACGTTTCTAAAAGCCACAATATAACAATAGCAGATATAATAGGAGTGTACAGTGCCAAAATATTAGGAATAAGATGCAATATAATCAAAAAAGCAATGAGGTTGTCACATAAAAATACACAGTTTCACCAGGCATCAAGTGGACTTGAGTGAGGGGAAAGATAATGCCTAAGAACAAATCATCTCTAGGTGTACGTAGTAAGGTACTAGCTCACCATCACAAAGTTGCATGCCTGTAGGCTAAACTAGGTCTTGCATTGTAATCTGTGCAACCCCTCATTGCCCGATTTTTATCTTGTCTTCAAACTCAATCTCTACTGAAACAAAGCCAGACAAACCAAACTGACATAACAAAGTCCCACCATCTAAACAAAGCCAGACAAACATAAACCCCTCATTGCCCTATTTTTACCCTCAAATGCAGAAGAGGTTACTCCATTGGATCCTAGATTTAAAAAGAGTTTACTAACTGCTAGTGCGCTATCCCCACCACCTCCCCAAAACTCAAAAAATAAAATCCTCGGGCACTTTTATGGATCATACGAATGATGCACATGGAGGAAGACTGGAAAGGGAGGTCATCAAGGGCTTAAAAGAATTGATCAATAGCAAAGAAGTAGCTAGAACAAGACAAAACTTCAAGTAATAAAGAGAAGAAAGCACCTGAGACATCGCGCTTGACTACCTCATGAGCACATCTTCTGCGTTCTTCAACATTACATCCTCCAACAATGGCACCAAAGATCAGTCCATCGGTCTATACTTTGCACATTAGTATGTGAAACACATGATACAGGACAAGTACCAGTAAAAGAAACTACCAGAGCACATTGCACAGGCACACTTCAGCAAATAACTCATCAAAGAGACCCCTAATAAGGAAACCAGGGATCTGGCAACCATATACAACAGCTCCAAATGCGGAGTTAAACTATTAGACTAACTAGTAAAACACTTGCTTGAACAGAACTAAAGGGAACAAAGCCAAAACCTTGTCTGGTGGGAGGTAAAATAATAACCAATTCGTTTTACGATTCCGAGAAATCAGACGAAAGAATCTTTTCCATTAGAAGTAAATGAAATAAATTGAGATATGAAGTTGCTGCAAAGTGTTGTTACGATGATACATAAGGCCAGCTAAGCACCTCCATAAAAAAGGAATTGATAAATTCTTCTAAATTGGTATATCGTATCAGTTAGAGCTGATGGATTGGGGTTGAAAAGACCATCATCTGTGAATCAAGAGTAAATTTATTCGTTTCCTCCTGTGAACAACAAAGAATTGCCATTGTACCCACACGGCAGCAGAGATGGTAACATGTTCTCTTCAAGTGAATGCATCAACACGTGGCTTTGCTGAGTTCTATTCCATTAGACACCAGAAAATAGCAGAATAAATCAGTCATATGATCTTTAGCTCAACTCAAGTAATTTCTAGTAGGGAACAAGAAGACAAAAAATGAACAATACGAAATTCAAATTAGCATGGATACCAAGCATTGACATTCTTCTATAAAATGTTTTCACAAAATCCTGCTTTGTGGGTCTCTCGGAATCAACCTCTGTATAGGCAGAAATGCCAGTAAAGGTAAGGTCGCCTACATCTAGATCTCCCCAGACCCCGTGTAAGCGGGACCTACACTGGGAGGTGATGGTGTTGTTGTGCTCAAGCATTAACATTATCAATTCAAGAACCATAACATACTTTTGACATTTAGATGCCAACCTCTAGACTCATTTTTGAGGCTGCACCTTTCTTCCAAGTTCCCATGTTAATCAACCTCCATCCATAACTCCATATAGAAGCTATTCAAACCTTTAAACAAAGCATTCAACCTACTGGATCAACTTAGCGCCTAGATTCTAAGAGAAGAAAATCTAGCCATGTTTTCATTAGTGTAATGCTTGGTAGGATATAATCCGAAGCAATGAAAAGCAATCAATAGAATAAGATTGGCCAAATTTCTTCTACTGATTATATTGCATTGCATTCTATTGTGAGTCACAAACATGATACACGTGACTTCCATCGCATCTGATCCTGGTCTTGAGTTGTTAAAAATTAGTATATCTATATAGGCGGAGGTCAAAAAAGAGTTTATCATGAGAAATTTGCATGAAAGATTCAGCGGTGATGAATAGGAAGCTTGATATCAAATATGCCCAAACACTAAACAGTTATCAAACATGAAGGAATAGAAACATAGGAATATCAGGCCGGTGAATCATGTACCTTGCTTGACTTAATACATTCATCAAGCCACAGAATAGTTCTATCTACGGAAGACTTATTCCTCTTCTCTGTTACCCAAGCAGGCACTTCATCAGGCAAGCTGACCGCCCAATTTGGTTTCATGTAAGAAATCATTTTCATGTACTCCACTGGCTTAATCTGCAATCATATGTAAAACCTTGAATGATATACTTTTTCACTGTAAAGACAAAGAAGATATTTAAAATTTTTAATTGATTAGAACGCAGTATTACCGAGAGACGACCAAAAGGCGTTTCAAAAGAAGCTCCATTTTTGTTCGTACTAGTGGACTCTGGAAGGCATATGATGGAATCCCTCAAGACAGCGCCAAGTCCATATTCAGGAAGGCCAACCATGTTGTGCAACCCGCCTATATTATTTATTGACTGTGTTGACAAGCCTTCCGCACTGCATAATCAATGTGACTTCAATGTGT
This sequence comes from Carnegiea gigantea, assembly GCA_029747015.1. NCBI lineage: Eukaryota > Viridiplantae > Streptophyta > Magnoliopsida > Caryophyllales > Cactaceae > Carnegiea > Carnegiea gigantea. The sequence continues at coordinate 680,709 of JAKOGI010000344.1, read as the reverse complement.
AAATATAACTTTTTTTTTCCCAACTACACGATATTTTGTATTTGACAAGCAAAGCTTATAATTTTGCTCATGAGTTGCTGCTTGGCACATCATTAGCAATACTTCATGAGCATCCAATAAGCGCCCTCGCCTCAACATTTACAAGTCACAACCAAGAATAACATCAACAATCACTTTTTGAATAGCCACAAGGAGTCCCATATGGCCTTTCAGTAATCTTTTCAGTGGGGATTGTAGTGCACCAAAAGAAGACGCCTCTGTAAACTATCCTCTATCTCTTTCCTATGGAGAGGAAAGAAGCAAATGGCTTTGAGCTTAAGGTCCAACTGACATGCCTCTTTGCAATTCAGATGTAAGAATACTCCTTTCGAACAACCCTCTCCCAACCAGCCAACGTGGGATTCTTGCGTTCTTGGAATAGGGTTCAAATTCCCAACAAAGTTACCAAAAGTATCATTGCACAGAGAAGGGCAGGTTATAAACAGGTTTTAGAGGCATAAATTACTAGTATAAGATTTTTCAAATGAGCACAAGACACCACGATAGCGATCACAGCATCTCATAGAAACAATCACCTTAAGAGTCCCCTCTTGCCCCGAAAGACACAAAAAATCTATTCAGCAATTTATCTTCCCACCAAAAATTTACTTCAGCGGTCACTGCATCAACCAGGTCATTTAATTGCAAAATTTGCATCTGGGCAACATTAGTATATTTTAACTGCCTCAAAAAAAAAAAAAAAAACTACAAATCAAGTCTATAACCAATAATTGTAATTCCAATCTAATTTACCAGAACTGTAACACACCCATATTATCCTCCCTTCAAGAATTACCCTCGTGTTTTGAATATTGATCGAAGAGTACGACTCTCCCCCTAATTTTCCAATTTTTACTTTTTCCCAAAAGCAGTCTCTGAATAACTTTGGACACAAAAGCTTCTATATTGGGGTTAAAATAACAACCATGGCCGCAACATGAAACAGGCAATACATTACGCAATTGAGTTGCTCAATAACAGGCACATCAACTTCGAACCCAAAAACAAAGCAAACCAAACAATGTACCCAGAAAACGCATTAAGAGAGTTGAGCATGCTGTATACTTACAAGTGAAGAGGGGAGAATTGAAGGAGGCGAGAATCAGGAGAAGGAAGGGAGGAGAGAAGGTCAGGAGATAGAAAGTGAGGGAGGGCTTTACGAGTGGACAGCATCAGGCACGGCGTCTCAATGGAGACACAGCACCCTGGATTTTGAAGCTGCAGTACCCCTGTCCGCGCTCCTCCGCTCAACGTCTTCACTGTGAATTTCATTCTCTCCTTCCGGTCTCGCTCCGTCCAGTTCTTACGCAAAAATATACATACATGTATATTCATATCCATGATACGGTAATAAATTGCACGTGCGCAAGTGTTGTACACGAGTAAGTTCATATTTGTTACATGAAATAAAATTTAGGGCATGTTTTTCTCTCAAAATATGAGCAGTAAGAAATTATAAGAAGATCTCAAAAGTTAAAAAAAGATATAAAGATATGTAAGAAGTTGTAAAGATAGATATAAAGAGTTATTGAATTATTAAAAAGTTATATAGTATAATTTTTAGCTATATATGTATAATTATCGGTCTTTAATGTATGAATTATTAAAAAAATATTTCATAAAAATAAATAACAGGTATCACTGATATTTATGAAATAAATTTATAACATCACTAAATAAATTATATTTAAACATTGCAGAAAAAATTTATTTTTCTATAATTATCGTTTTGGATAATAAAAAATAACATTGAAATAACAAAATTAATGGAAATAGGCCTTTAAATAAGTCAATTAAATAACAACAAGATAAATTCAAGCTGATCAATATGTAGTGCCAAATATGTTCCACATTTGAGGTGATTTTTTGGTATTGACATTAGTTTCATCTCCTTAGAAGCAAATTTTTTAAAAAAAATAATTTTTCTCAATAAAATTGAATAGAATCCTAAAAATAAAAAAATTATTTGAATTAAACATTTTGGAATTAAATTCAATCTAATGTTTAATTATATGATGATAGCAATCAAGTTGTCATGGATAAACTTATGAATGAAATATCTGAAATGATTTTGTCATCTATAGCTTTACTATTTTCATATAAGATTCACGTTGAAATTCAAATATAAATGTGATTTTTATATTATAATTTTAAAACATGTTGACTTATGTTCTCTATAATGGTATGTATGTTTCATGTCGAAACTCAAATATTAATTCACATTGTTAAATTCTATTTTTATGTTTATACAAATACCATATTTCTATAACATGAGAAAAAAATAGATGACAAATTGAATGTTATAGAACATATGTAAGGAGATTTAAGAAGATGTAAGGAGATGTAAGAAGTTGTAAGGAGCTACAAACTATAAACTAAATGCTTCCAATCATAGAAAAGAATGGGGCCTTAGTTGCTAATAATGTTAAAAATTGTTAAAAATTGGTTTTTATATCACCAAAACATTAGTTGATTCCTTATCAGTTACGATATTACCTGATATAATAGTGATTTGGTTTTGTCAGTATTATTATTCATCAAGGATCAACTTTAAACTCATTTCTTTTCACTATTGTTATGAACTAGCTCACCAACGAGATACAAGATAAGATGTCATGGTCTATGATGATTTTGTCCTTATTGATGAGATTAGAGATGAAGTTAACAATAAGTTGGAGTAATGGAGGCGTACCCTAGAGTTTAGGGGCTTTAAATTAAGTAAATTGAAAACTAAATATTTGAGGTGTGGTTTCAATGGAAAGGAAGAGGGCAGTGGAGAAGTGACCATCAATGGGATAGAAATACCAACGATGGAGAAGGTTAAATATTTGGGCTCGTTCCTTTAAGAGAGAGGATATTGTCTAAGACATTAACCACTATACTAAAGTGGGATAGCAAAAACAGAGGAATTCCTCAGGGGCATTATGTAATAAAAGGATTCATATGGAAGTAAAAAGTAAAGTTTATCGTATGATAATTAGACCAATATTATTGTATTGCTTCAAGTGCTGGCCAATGAAAAGGAGCACAGTCCAGAGGTTAATCGTAACAGAGATCAAGATGATTCGGTGTATGTGCGGGTATACAAGATTGGATAAAATAAAGAACGAGGTGATTGTAAACAAGGTAAAAGTAGCACCTATAGAAGATAAGATGAGAAAAGTTAGATTTAGATGTTTTGATCATGTGAAGAGTAGTGTGCAAGCACTTGTAAGAAGATACGAGATGATTTGCCTCCCCGAATGTAGAAAAGGCAAAAGACGGTCAAACAGAAGTTAGGACGAGGTTATTAGACATGATTTGAAATTTTTATGGCTAACAGAAGATATTACTTAGGATAGGAATTTTTGGAGATATAGGAGTAAGGTTTTGGACCATTAGATAGCTAGTTTCTTGACACCCTTTTCGCTTCTAAATGATAGAAATATGTGTTATTGTAGTAGTTTCCATGCTATTTTGCATTTGTTGTATTTTATATGTTACTAATGTTAGTAGTACCATCGCTCATCCGCATTATTACTCCCCACCTCTGATTGTGTAAAGTTGTAGACTGTTTTTGATCAGATTAGTATTATATCGCTGGTTGCTGCTTATGGGACATACAACTCTTACCCCCCCCTTTGTTATTCATTATAATTAATGCTATTTGTAGTAATTATATCCTGTGTTTGTTGCCTTTCTTTATTAAATGATTTTCAATTTCTAAAATATTTTCTCAAAACTTTTTATGCGACATACGACTTTCTTGAAATCAGTCTCTTTACATACAGTCATGTCTATAAAGCTGCGACTGTCTATATTTGGATCTCCCCAAACCACATAAAAGTAAAACCCACACTGATAATAGTAATAGTTGTTGTAGACTTGACTTGTAGTATTATTATTTAATGAGTGAAAGATGCCTTCTAAATTCTAATAGTTGTCATAGGGGATTCACCTAGGTATGTTTTACTCATTGATCTTATTTATCATTCGTGCCTTTTTCAAAAAATGATGACTCTGTATCATCTACCATAATATGAAGTATCATAATCATATAGATCAAGATATATCATTAACTCACCTAAAATGTTATTAATTCAACGTCTTCTATAGATTAATATATGTCATTAGTTCAGCTGAAGTATTTGCAATTGATCAATTTCATTTGTAGATCAATATATGTCAATAATTCATAACATTCATAGTGCACGACAAGGAAAAAAGAGTGCTCCTTCTTGATCAAACAACCTAAAAAAAAAATGTTATAACGGATGCGAGAAAGTATAAACAAATTGACAAATACACACAGATTTAACGTGGTTCACTAACAATGTGTTAGCTACGTCCACAGGCAGAAGAGAAGGATAGTTTTATTGATATTAGAATACAGAGATACGCATTACATATATAGGGTTTAGGTTTTAGAGTTAACTCTAACTCATACATCACATACGCCTCTGCAAAAGGGGGCTAAAAAACAGATTCTAGGCATTCTAACAAAAAAAAAACACGATTTTTCCATTTCCTCTAAAGACTACAAACATTAGCTACCTAATTGTGAAGCCACGAGAATGCAACCCAAAAAAAAAAAGGGTAAATTCAGTTGCCTAACTATTAAGCAAAATTATGACATGATTGAAATCAAACAAAGACCAAATTTAGCTAAGCAGAGGATGTAGAATACGAAGAATAGAGAGAGATGAATCATAAGATTGAAATCTAAAACTTTAAAATCAGCACTTGAAACAGTCAAATTTCAATTCAAATGGCGAAAATAACTTAATATGGATTAGAAAACTTGAAACAAGGAAGAACAAGAATTGGATGGTCCGAATTCAATTTTTACACCAAAGAAACCTGTGGGAGCACCAAATTATCAATCATGGCAAAAATCTATGGAGATTCAGCATTCATCTATCGACCAAACGAAAATTACTTTTCATACAAGGTACACTTGCTAGACCTACTAATCATATCTCATATCATATCATATCATATCATATCATATATCATATATTATATATATATATATATATATATATATATATAAAATATAAAACTGAATGTGTTCCTAGATGATTGAGATTTGACATAATATTATTGATCGAGTAGTTTTTTTAAATCCTTTTTCGTTTGGGGTTTACACTTAATGCAATAAATGACAATATGTTAATGTCAAGATAGTCTTATAAAGCCATGGAATGCGGAAAAAATTAAGTGTACAATGATCTTTGAAATAACTCAATAAATTTTAATTAAAGTTAAGTATACTATGACCTTTGAAATACATCCATAAATTTTAATGCATTTTAATGTTCTTGAAGTGATGTTTGCTAACTAAAGTGATGCTACAAATTTTCAACGTATGATTTTTTCTCTATCTAAAAATATATCAAAGTTTAATATATTTTAATCACATATCATTAATGTATAATAAAATTTCATATTAATGTTCCTAACTAAACTGATGTTGGGTCAAAATGATCTTATGAAGCCATAAAATGCTAAAAAGATTTAGTATACCATGACTTTTGAAATACATCCATAAATTTTAAGTACATTTAAATATATTTTACTGTTCCTAACTCAAGTAACTAAAATGATGTTGCAAATTCCTAACGTTTGATTTATCTTTATTTATTAAATAATTCAAAGTTTAATATATTATAATATTATACCATTAATATAAATTAAAGTTTCATTTTAATGTTTCTAACTCAAGTGATGCTGCCTAACTAAAGTGCTGCTGTAAATTCCTAACGTCTAATTTATCCTTATCTAACAAATACATCAAAGTTTAATATACTGTGTAATGATGCATCATTAATATCAAATTAAAGTACAATACATTTCAATATTGGTTTAATGATTTATTGGATGACTAATAGTCATATCTCTAATCCATAACTGACTAAAATATTAAATCTTATGACATAATTATTATTTGATTGCGATTCCTAACATTTTCATGATGAAAAGTGAAAAAAAAAAAAGTTATGACATATATTATTGTTTGCATAAATAAAAGAAAACATTTTTAAATTGATTAATTATTTTAAGTACCTGTATGTCAATTGATCATGGGCCACAATTAATTACTTATTATATTAAACTATATTATTATATTTATGCACCCTAAAATTTAATAGACACATAGTTCAAGTAGCCAAAACTCAATACTACAACATAAGCAGAGAAATTGTACTATCATTCATGGAATAATATTATTAGAATTAAAATACATATTCATATGGTCCACAAAACACCCAATATGCGCTACTATTTTTAAGATTTAGATATTGGTCATTGTCTCCTTTTAAATCTCATTCATTATTCATTCTTGAACTCTATAAATAAAAAAAAATATTTTGTGTGCATTGACTAATACCTTTGCTAATGAGGCGAGACTATGTTCTTTCTAGCAAACATATGAAAGTTTAAAATATTTTAATGAGGTGTAATATTAACTTTAATACATGTGATTGCTGCTAACTGCCGTGATGCTACAAATTCTTAACATTGAGCTCTAAGATTTTAAATACCTATATGTCGTACTAAATAGATAACAATAACAACAATAATGATACCAAATAAAATAAAAATAATAAAAATAATATCTTCTATGTAAACAAATTATTCAAAATAAAATTTTTATAAACAAAAAAGTGGATAGTGAAAATATAACTGAATTATTTAACTGAAGGCGTACAAGTGTATACAATAACAAATTCATAAGTAATATACAATTTAAAACATTTAAAGCTTTAAAAAGGTGTAAAAAAAGTACAACCACAAAATAACTATATACAAAATAATAAACTATTACAATACATTTATAATTCATAATCTATAATTACATCTCAAATATTGATGTAAATCAAAACTAATTAGCTAATAATCAAAATCTCAAATGAAGTATTACACATGTCCCTGCAAAGCATGGATTCTATGAAAGGTGGACAGTGGGACTCATGTAACTCCTGGAGCTATAAACCTAGTTACCAAATATGCGTGCTATTTTTTTACTTTTCAAAACTCATCATTCCAACTATTAATGGTCCCACTTTTAGAAAATATGAGATTTATGTAGTTCTAATCACGTTACCTTAATGATTTCATAGACTCAGATATACCAGATAAGTATTGAACAATTATCCCTATAAACTCTCTCTATGATCTTGTATCAAAAGGAGATCGATCACCTCCAAATATCCAATATAAACCCAAACATTTTTATGCCAAAAAGAAAGAAAAAAAAAATGATGTCAGTCACAAGCTAGCTCGCTCGTCGCATTGACTCACGGGGAATGCCTTCATCACCGCTAACCAACACACACTGCATCAAGCAACACATGATTCACCGTTAAAAGTTACAAATTAATTGATTTGTGTAATTAAACTTCACCTCTTTTGGCATACTCTTCCCTCTATAAATTAAAATACCGGGTATGTGTCATTTTGTGATCATTCATAGAAGTAAAACTAGTAAAAATGGAAATAAGTGCGAGACACAAAAGAAGCTTTTCTTTCTTGGTTGCATTATTGTTTTGGTATTTCAATGAGGCTTGGTCATGGACTCATGCAAAGGAGACTCCACAAGTACGAGTGCCTTGCTTTTTTATATTCGGGGACTCCCTAGTTGATAACGGTAATAATAATGATATTCTTACCTTGGCTAGAGCCAACTACCAGCCATACGGGGTCGATTTCCCTCAAGGACCCACTGGTCGGTTTTCAAATGGTCGAACTGTTGTTGATGTATTGGGTAAGTGCATTTATTTGAATACTGTTTTGTCACGAATTATCTATGTGGATTATGGGGCAACAGCGTATATAACATGTGTGAACATATTTTATATATTTTGTGTGTCTCGTATTTATCTTTTGCAAATCCAAACTGTTGGTAAAAATATACATTCAGCCACCCCAGTTAGGATAATAGGTTGCCTCATAACCTTACCGGGGAAGAAAAGTCCGAAATATTGATAATGCATGACTTTGTTCTCCGTGTTTTCACAGAAGAATTTTTCAGGTTGCTTCCTAACCATAATAATGAGAAAAACAAATTTTGTTTATGTTGTATGTCTTCTCATAAACAACGATTCATGAAGATTTATTTAACTGATTAATTTTCTCCTGTGTGTGAGATTCTACAGCTCAACTTGTCGGATTTTCAACCTACATTCCACCCCATTCAGAGACATCACGAAGATCAGTCATTGCAGGAGCAAATTTTGCTTCTGGAGCTGCCGGCATCCGAGATGAGACCGGCAATAATTTGGTATAAAATTTCATTAGTGCACATCAGAAGTTTGCTGCTCCAAAGACATTAACACTTACCACTAGAATCAATTTTTTCAAATTAAGAAAAACCTGACATTTTAGGTTTAAACCAATGCAGGGAGCTCACATTCCTATGAATCAACAATTGAGCAACTTTGAAGGCATTTTACCAGAAATAAGGAGATATTTGGGGGGAGATATGAAGGCTGTTGAGAATCACCTGAGCAAGTGCATATTTTATTCTGGAATGGGAAGCAATGACTACCTCAACAATTACTTCATGACTAATTACTACACCACTTCCTCCCAATTCACCCCAACTGCCTATGCTAATGCCCTTCTTCAAGATTATTCCCGCCAACTCGCGGTTTGTTCTTGCGTTTTGTATACCTTTTTTATCAAATAGCTAGCTAGGTTAACCTCGAAAGTTTGGATTAGGGATGCTTACCAATTTAACTATGATGATTTTCTTGAATGGGTGTAGTTTTTATATCAACTTGGTGGTAGAAAGGTGATCGTAGCAGGAGTGGGTCAAATCGGGTGCATACCGTACGAGTTAGCCAGATACAACAGCACTGACCAAAGCCGGTGCAACGAGGACAAGAACAATGCTGTCAACCTCTTCAATTCAGGTCTACGTCAACTTGTTGATGTCTTTAACCATAACAATGCTCAGTTTCCTGGAGCCAAGTTCGTCTACTTAGACTCCTACCTGAGTAGCAGAGATCTGTATTCTAAGCCAAAAACCTATGGTATGTACGTGCTTGGTGCTTCCTCTCCTCTTGCTTCTTGGTCCCATTGTGTTGGTTTTGGACGGTTCTGTCATTTATTTTTTTATGATTCGTCATTTTACCTGGTAGCTAGGTTGTTTTTGAGAGTTGTTATTAGATATTTAAGTTCAGGTAACACCTACCTATATCAATGTATGCGTCTTAGCTTTTTCAAACCGGAAAGATGAAAACTATTTGAAAAAAAGGACAATTCCCAACATTACAAAAAAAAGAAGAAAATGCTGTAGTCATGATTGAAGTAACTATTGTATCTAAAATATCTCTTCTGTGTCATAATAAACTAGGCTACTATGGTTTATATCCAAAGCAGTAATTGAGATAAATGCTACGAGCTGTATTATGAAACAATGATTGAGTAGAATAGAAGTTTTCAGACATGTTTCAATTAGTTTTCTCAATTAATAGATTATTTTGTACTTTATTTTAGTTATGAATTCAATCAAATCTGATATTTACTGCAGATGTCATATATATATATATGACTTTTATTATGAACTTATCAAGAATATGCAACTAATATTGGTTACGACAATCCAAAATTAGGTCAATTTAAGTGTTGTGATCGACATCGACCGGCTACTAATGAATAGTTGTATGGTGCCATTTTCAGGGTTTGATGTGGTAGACAAAGCTTGTTGTGGAGTGGGCAAGAACAATGGGCAAATTACTTGCCTGCCTTTTCAAGAGCCTTGTGAAAATCGCAGCAAGTACTTATTCTGGGATGCATTTCACCCCACTGAGATTGCTAATGTGTTGCTTGCCAAGAAAGCATTCACTACGAAGAACAAGTCTTATGCATACCCAATCAACATACAGCAATTGGCTACGCTCTAATTAAATGCGTTACAGCAGCCCTATAATTTATTTATGCTTGTACGTTTCCAACTTGTATTATTAGATGTTCTCATTTCAATTGTATGTTATGAGAAACGTCTAATCCATTGCTCTCATTAATGTCGAGTTAAAATTACCGCAAGTACACGGTGCTAATTGTAGCCAGCAACGGTAAGTACGGGTCGTGTCCACAGAGAACTCGGTTTCAACCACCAAACCAATATATAACACTCTATTTAGGCCAGAATTTACTAAAATTGGTTTTCCGTAAGTAACAGTTCTATTCTGCTGAAAACTACTGCTGTTATCTAACAAGGGTCCTGAATTGGGGTTCACCACACTATTATGCTCCTTGGATTATAAACTAAGTCATGCAATTCAACTCACACAGACAACTGAAATGAAATGATTACCAATTAAAGCGCATCTACACCTTCTCTCGAAGATCGTTAGACTGATTAGGTGATCTAATTATCTATTTTTATGAAACAGGAATCAACCAAACTATAGGATTAAGTAACCGTTATTCCCAATTGAACTCCCAACTATTTTCATGTCAAGAAATCAAATTGCTCACAAAGCAGTTCTAAACAAAGAATTCAACTATCGTTGATCTCCTAAACTCTAACTTAAGAACAGGAATTCAACCATTTCAAACAATTCATCGAATACTTGGCGTGCTAAGTGAGAATTCAGTCATAAACATGGGGATTCATTAACAAAACCTAGAACATGGTTTCAATTCGCACAATAGGGGCTGCGCTCAATCCAAGACAACAAATTTAGTCTCTAATCATCATTTCAATCACAACCACAATCTAAAGAAAACCTAGAGTCGCCATTTTTTGAGAGAGAAGAAGAGAGAAAACTGAATACTCCTCAATTACAACGCGAAGTCGCAATTAACCGGGATTCACTAAGGTGGCACGATCGTGCCACACGGCACGGGGCCCCCGTGCCACTTTGCTGCCTCTCGTTTTCTTGTTTCCTGGGGTGACACGGTCATCCTGCATGGCATGGTGCCCCATGCCACTTTCTCTTGACTCGAAATCTACCTTTTGGCTCCTGTTTGGTGCGACATTGACTTGTTTTTCTCGTTTCTTCCAGTCAAACTACTGAAAACATAACAACACGTCATATAGGCGGATTTGGCGTAAAAAATGCCTAATCAACCTCTATACTCTTGAAGTTTTTACCAAAAACTGCCGAAATGGGAGGTAAAAATCGAGTCTAAATGAGGCAAAATATAGGTTTATCAGTTAATTGGTCCCCCTTGACGATATATCGCATTTTATTTGTTCATGAATATTTGTTGCGTATGCATGACTTAAAATTGATTCAAAAAATGCAACCCAAACAAATTATTGTTATTAGAGGCAACCCCAAAAAATATACCTCAATACTTTTTATTATTTCAAAAATAAATAAAGAGGTAAAAATGAAAAGAAATTTATTATTTTATTTTTCTCTGTCCTATCCACGTTCTCTTTCTCTCTCTTTCCTAAGCATGTTAGAGCATTCCCAATCATAGTTCCATTTTTTGGAAGTTAAGCTTGCTACATCAGCAAAAGTTTCAAATTTTTGAAACTTACATCTAATCAGCTCTCCAACCCATGGAACTCCAATTTGAATCACCCAATGACCCAACTCCTAACACACAATCTTTTTTTTTTTAACCATTTAAATAATATTTTAAACAAAAAGAAGAAAAAAATACGAAAGGACAAAAAAATTGCAACGCAAGTGGCCAGAACACTTACATGTCTGTTCCTCCTCGCAAGACAATTTTTGGGGCAACAAATAATTTTGCGACACATGGCATAGCGATCCCTACAAATGACTTGCGTTCCTCCGACTGTTAATGCTTTTAGAGCATCCACTCTTATTTGGGTGGTTTAGAGCATCCACAATAAGAACCTACATTCAATCCCAAGTATAAATAGGTTGCCCCAGACACAATCTTCTTATTGTGTATTCCCACTTTTTAGATGAAAAATCCAAGATTTGGGTTCACATGTGAGCAAAACTATCTACAAAAGTGGGCCCTATCTAACTACTTGTGTAAACTCTCAATAAAAGTAGGTTCTTATGTAGCCTCAAAAACTTTCCAACTTATTGTAGGATTCAGTGCATTTTGGAATATCAATTGAAATTTAATTTTTGATTATGAATTTGATGATGTGAAAACAAATAAAAATATAATGAAATTATTGTTATTGTGGATGCTCTTAGACTCTATGAAGTTGGCTAGTTCTACAAGTTGGGATGTGTGATATAGTGAATTTCCCAGGGAGTTGCCTAATATTGTTGTGGCTCACAAAATTTCTTAATGAAATTTGATCCTCTTGTACCTCAAAAACTATTCTCACTGCGAAAGTGGAGTCAACTGCTATTTCCCTATTCAACTAGTTGCTCCAGCTCCCAAGTGGCAAAGAAACTGTGCTAAATTAATTTCTAGAATTGAGCATTTTTTACAATATGTCTACATAAGATGGAAGAAGTATAATAAAAAATTTACTTTCATTTAATTAGCCAAACCTTTTCAAAGAAAACACAAAATTTAAAGTGAATCGTCTATTTATATTTAATTTCAGAATTTTTTTATAAAAATAACAATATGGCCAAAGCCGCAAAATGTATATTCTTTTATTTAAGGGCTTGTTCTTTTTGTTGGTAAATTGGGGTTGGTAAAATGGTGAAGTTGGTTGAGGTAGATTAAAGTGGGTTGAAGTTGGTATTTTTTGTTGAAGTGGGTTGAAGTAGGTTGAAGGGGGTTAAAGTTGGTTGGAATGGATTGACGTTGATGAAAATAGAAAGAATAAAATTTTGAAAGAGGCATGTTGAAGTTAGTTAAAGTGGGTTAAAGTAGGTTGAAGTGAGTTATAATGGGTACCTTTTATTGAAGTGGGTTGAAATAGGTAAATTGAAAAAGACCGGCGCTTTTTTAAATACACACACATGTATTTATGCTACATTGAGGAAGAGCGATACAATTAATATTACATCTAGAGCTGGAAAATAGGTCAGATTCGGTATCTATTTAATAAATGTGTCAATTTCGTGTCGACAATAAAATAGCTTAGATTTACTCAAAATTAAAAAATAATATATTTTCAAGCTAAATAGTCAATTCCTGTCAACAATGGCTGGAAATCAATTCGGTTCGGATTACTCTCAGTGACTTCGGATCAGGTTCGAGTGAAGTTACCATATCAAGTAAGGTTCTCCAACTCTATTTACATCATCAAAAAGATCAAGTAACTTTAATAGGAAAAAGCAAGAATAGGGTTACATTGTTCCATTAAAAGCTACTCATTAGTCATGCCATGCCATGCGTAAACGACTGCACACATGACTAGTACGCACCAGACACACAGGCGAGCCTCTTTAAGCGAAGTACAGCAATGGAACTCTCCATATTCATTGTAAAATAAAAACATAGCTAACAACATGACATTTGATATCATACGTAAAGTATAATTAAGGAAAAAGACATATAACAAGTTCATCCATGAAATTCAATTTGGCTGGAGATTAAGAGCAGCAAGTTGCTGGATGTTCATGGGGTAGACAACGTCGAGGCCTCCATTGAAGGCCCTTCTCCCCACTATGACGTTCACTTTCGATGTAGGGTGGAATGCATCCCAGAATACATACTCATCGCGGTTTGGACATGGTGTTTGGAATGGTAGACATGTTACTTGCCCCCCGTTTCGCCCGATCCCACAACATCCACGGTTTGTCACCCTAAAACCTGAAAACCACATCAATTTTTTAGATTCAATAACACAATTTATAATCCATAAGTTAAAAAGATATCATACATACATTACTCTTAAACCAATAACAACTTTTTTCAAAATCTATTTTCTTTACAAACATTTTGATGAAATAACTTATAAAACAATTATCGGATGAGTTTGTCATAGGGGAGAGGTAAAATAGTTCTCTAATATAAGGACTGAAAAAGAAAAAGGAATCGAATATACAAATCTGACAATATCGAAGCTTACTCTTGCTTTTCTTGTTCAAAAACATTAGTATAAGAGAAATTAAAGAGAAGTCTAAAAAAGCAGACAAAGTAAAGAAACAAAAGAAAAAGGGTATTTTGTGTTAATATATAAGTGCGTACCATAAGCAGCAGGGCGAGCCAAGATATCTTGAAACATGGAAGCAATGTTGACATAGATGAACTGAGACCCAGGGAGCCTGGCATTAAGGTTGTTGATCATGGTCTTGACATTGGCATTAAAGGGCTGGACCAGTTGGTTCACGGCGTCCGAGCACTGGCCCACTGGGCTCTGAGCCAGTATGCTCGGTATGCAACCCATTACTCCTAGCCCTGTTATCACAAACTTCCTTGCTCCTAGGTTGTACAATCTCTGCATCCATCATCATATGGAACTGTCTCATTTTGCTAACTGATTTCTGGCACTTAATCCAAGAATAATAAATTCAAAGTGCTAGTTTTTGACGAATATTTAGTTAAGTGAGGAATCCTCACAATTTTATTTTACTATTTTTTAATGATTATTGATACGTATACGTAATACATAGGCTGTGTGCAGCCTGAATAACCCTATACTTTTTTTTTGCAATAAATTTTATCATAAAATAATTAGTTACTTTTTTGAAAAATATATAAATTATTTTTTACAACTTATAAGCATAAATAACACAATGCAAAATTTTTAAAAAAAAAGGAATACAAATGTTTAGTTGCATGTAGGCTTCATGAGAAATATTTTATTGGGTGATCCAAGTTGGAGTTTCATGGGTTAAAGACATGAAAAAATGCAAGTAACAAAAGCTATAACTCTTGCTGATATGGCATGGTGGAGTTCTCAAATTATGAACTGTGCATTAGAGATGCTCTTAGTTCTCAGTTCCTCTCCTCAATCCATAATGTCCAGCATATTAGCTTTGGTTGTTGAATAACGATGCAAAATGGGTTTAACTTTTTTTGATCTACATATATCTAAATAAAGCCTACAAATGTACAATACTCGATGGGTATAGATATAAATATTATTTTACAACACCCGGTGAATATGACTATTGATTTGGAAAATGAGTATAGGTAAAGGTATGGCTAAACTAGCCACATACCCTTGCCATTGCCAGCCCTATTGCAAGGGTTTGGGCCTCTACACATGAGCCTAACAAAGCTAGGCAAAATATACAAGTCCACTCTATCAAGTAATGAGCTTGTTAGACTAATGGGTTTAATCAGAGCTAGCAAACTGGTCATTCGATTTGAAAAAGTGTCAGGTTAAGTTAATTTGGATTGAATTCATTAGGTTTCAATCGGGTCAATGATGTTCCAGTTTTGGATCAAATGGGCATGAATATGGATCATTCAATTCAAGCTTTAGGTATCCAGTCAAATTTTGCTAGGCTTGGGTCTGGCTAACATTGACCGCTTAACATAAAGGTTTAGAGTCCCTCAAATGATTAAATTAATTAATACTTTCTATTGGATTCAAATATGTATAATTAAGAGAAATAGAAGAATTTTTATCAAAGGAATAATAATAATAATAATAATAATAATAATAATAATAATAATAATACTAATATGAAGTGGGAGGGCTTACAGTGAGCTGATTAGTGTACTGCTGGACCAAGAGATTAGCATACTGCTGGGCATTATACTGATTGCTAGTTGGGTAATTGGGCATGAGATAGTTGTTAAGGTAGTCGTTGCTGCCCAATCCCATGAAGAACAGACACTGTCCTAGAGACCTGCTCACTGCTTCTGTCCCAAGGGTATTACTCAGCTGATCCAAGGTGTTCTCGAAGTTCTGCACTTGCTCGTTAAATGGGATGCGCCCCACCTGTTCACCCCAAGAAAACCAAAAAAACGTTGCATAAAACGTTAAGTGCTATTTAAAATGTTAGTCAAAACACCAGGTCACCGAACACTATTATTGACTTAGTTAAAACACTAAACACTACTCAAAATATTGTTGTCGAACACAGCCGTACGTAATATGCAAAAACTTTTTGCCAAAGTCTTTTTCAGAGGGGGGGGGGGGATTATTTAACTGAGTTTATTAACAGCAGATGAAACAGTGGTGCACTTGGGTACTCGTGAGTTACACCCCTCTTTAATTAAATCTCAAGTGCCAAAATCACAACCAAAGACTTCATTTAATATATATGACTTTTAAATTTTAGCACTTAAAGTAGTACTGCTTTTGCAAATTTAAATGTCATTGAATGCATGAATCAAATAAATGCATGCGGCAGGCCATACATTGATGAATTATGGAACAACCACATGTATGGAAGAAATTGATAGCTAGCTGTCGATTTATGGCAATCAACCAGTACATCTTCTATTTCAGAATACTGTCTAAGTAAGACCTTAATTTGAAAATTTAAATAACTTACATTTATTGAGATCAGATAGGACGAGTGTGGTGAGAGATTTTTTGGCTGTTCTAAAGTAAACTAATGAGTATCCACCCCACAGAGATTATCTTAGAAATAAGGATTTGTTCCAATACAGCAAATCACTTTGTTAGTGTCTTTTTGGCACTATTCGATAAAATTAGTTGTTCAGATCATAGCGAATAACAATTTAGATAATGAATATCGATCTAGGTAGTGGACAGCGCTTTAAATTTAGTTATTAGCGGATAATTTTTTAGATGAGCGGCTGAAACAAATGTATTAAGTAAATTTAACTATTGGATTAGCTAATTAATGTAAATTGACATAAAAGAATATAGATAATTTTCTAGGATAAAATTTTCAAAGGATATTTTTTGGCCAAAAAAATGTGAAACGCTTCTTTTAAATGCCAAAAGCTAATACTATTAGTGTTCCAGAAACGCTCCTTAAAACGCTACACGCTACTTGAAATATTAGTCAAAAACTTGATTACTAAACACTAAAAATTAACTGATTAGTATATTAAATTAGTCAAAATACTGTTGCTGAACACTTCAATGGAGATCGAATTTCGTTTAAAAGTTTTTCCCGCACATCTAATTCTAGATTATATTGTTGACCTTTCTGCTTTTAAGTTTTGCAGTTATTAACTGTGAAAAAAAAAAATTTAAAAAGGGGGAAAAAATGCTCTTTCCATTTATGATATTGGCAAGAATTGCTTAAAGATCAAGAGTTTTGACGATGCTTTTCTCATAGAGTTTATGAAACTATAAATGACAAATTTATTTATAACCTTGTGAAAAATTATTTTTTAAAGAAAAAAAAATCGTAGGTACAATTCTTAATTCCATTATAATTTGATCTTAAATTGACAGTCAAACGACACTCATCTTTTGACCAGTTTTGACAATTAAAGGGATAATTTTTGCATCAAATTAAGTTGGATCAATTTATTATTGATTGTTTTATTTCACTTACCTTAAAAATATCCTGCATTCTCTAACCTGGAGAAAGTTTCTTTATGTATTAAATTGGGCTATGATTTTGCATAAAAATAAATCACAGCCGATGGAAAAAATTTCAGAGGAAAAAAAATGAAAAAATTTCACAAGAAAAGCATGTATGCATGAAGCAAGAAAATGAATTTTATTTTAACAATGTACCGTACGTAATTAATTAGCAAAAATACTTACAAAATTTCTGCCAGTAACGTCAAGGATACCAGCAGCGGCAGAAGCATAGTTGACACCATGAAGAATTTCGTCCCCTGATGCTTCTGAGTATGCCGGGATCAATGGCAGCCCTAACAGCTCAGCTGCAATTATTAATTTAAAATCAACTAAGAAATTCAAATCAACCAAAAAATCATAATATATAAAAGAAAAAAGAGAGGAAATTGGAGGGAAGTAATTAAGTTAAATTAAAGAAAAAAAGAGAGACCAATTTCATCAACGATGGTGTAGCCGTTGGAGAACCGACCAGTAGGGCCCCCATTGAAATCAATGCCATAAGGAAAGTAATTAGCCTTAGCAAACGAAGGCAAATTATTGTTGTTCCCATTGTCAATCAATGAATCTCCAAATATGAACATCGCCGGCACTAACTCCCTTCCGCCACCAGCCGCTGCCGTATCTTGGCCGTGACATCCACCCATCACCGTCGCCACCACCACCATCACCGCCGCGGCCACCACCTCCATCCGGGCCCTTGAGTTAATTAGAAAGAACCTTTTCGTGGGGTCTCTCTCTCTTTTTTTTTGGAGGGGATTTTGAGGGGTGGTGGATTTAGAGTGCATGGAGTAATATAAGAATGCAAGGGCGCGTTTGGTGAAAGAGTAAATGAGAGGAGTAAATGACTGGCTCAACCGCCCCCGCATGCATAGGCTCGGAACACGAGAGAGGGTGGGAAGAATGCGATAACTCACTATTAGGTGGCAGTACGTACTACTAGTATGTATTTGAATAATATAACCAATAATAATAATAATAATATAAAATAAAATAATATAATGCTCATGCAATATTGGGAGGGTCAGAAGGTCAACTATATATACTATTACCAGCCACTACTGTACTGTATGCAGTTGGGTTTGCATTTGCTTTGATTTGCTTTTTAATTTGGTCCATTTCTTTGCATTTAATTGATTCACTCATTCATCATTTTGGGACAAATTAAACTTCCCAAGGAAAGGTGGTTTAATTTGTACGTGTTGACTGTTTCTCTTGCGTGGATTGCCTTGAACGTACGGTGGTTAGCCATTAACTGTGAATAAATATTTTGCCATTTCCATTTGTGTTTGATTTCTAGCCTAGTGCATGGCTTGAGCAAGCCTAGTAAGCACCCTGGTGTGAGATCCATCAACGTACTACTCATTTTCATGTCGATTTTCAAATTTTATAATGCGTACTGTTTTATAGTTTTAGATGTATTTCTTTAAATGCACGAAGAAATTATTTGTGATCTATCTGAGCGAACTCTTTTTTTCTAATTCTAAGTATTTAGCTTTAGAAGTGAAAACTGATAGTTTTAGATCACAAATGAAGCTAATTAGCAGATTGTGAATGAAATTAAAACTTGAGTTCTTTGTTTTAAAATCATGCTTGGTTGCTTTGTCAAGTCCATATTCTTTCTTTTAAAATCCTTGCTAATAAGCCATATTCATTTCCTATGGAATGAATACTTATAGAGGTTAATCCCTGCTTACTTTTTGTATACAATAACAAATACAAATATGTTAAAATATATGCTATGCATTGAAAAAAAGAAATTTATATCAAATTTCCTAAATATAACCACAGATACTTACTTCTTCCATTAAAAAAGAATGTGCCATAACCATAGACTTAATGTAATGAAGCTCATTTGTGCGGGCATAATTATCATTGTTAATTCAATAAACGTGGTAAATTTCAGACACACACTCACAAAAATAAAAAATATATCCAACAAGAAAGTAAAATAGCCTGATTTTGATGCTTTACGGTGATCAAGCTAGCTTAAATTGGTTCAACAAGATCGAACTCGTCTCACAAGTATTGATTATACATGCTTAAGAACTTATCAACAATCAATGACAAATTATAGTTGAACTGATTTACTTGAGAAAACTAAACCTAGATAATCAATTAAGAAATTTACTATCAACACATGATATATATATATATATAGTCAAATTGGTCTATTCAAGAATAGCTAAGCCTAAATATATAAATAGTTCATTAAACAATTTAATGCTATATTGAGTTATTTACGTACTTTCTTGATCTTTAATCTTTTAATGAATTTCATAATACCACCTTTATAATACCATCAAATAAATAAAATGAAACAAAAAATTAATTAAGTCACTAATGTAATATATCCACCATAACCATATAAAGAAGCACACACATCAAGAGTAGCAATTAAGTACTTAATTACATACAATCCTTAATTAACTATATATGGTACAAGCCACACACTAAGAAGTAAGAAAGAAGCACCATCGTATTTCCCAATATGAAGTTCTAGTGTAACTAGACTTTTGTTTTTTTTTTTTTTTAATGTGAATGCAGAACATGATCATCTAGTATTGATATACTTGATTTGGTATAGTCAGTGGGTATGGAATGTTAGTCATTAGTGGTTCAATATCAAAGAATGCATGTTGCTCTTCAACCTGCAAACAAATCAATACCATTATGAGAATTCTTTCTATTTGTTTTTAAAAAATAAATAAATAAAATAAGCAAGACTTCAATTGTAAAAAATCCTAAACTTTTAGAAATAGTGCTAGCTACCTTTTGTTGAAGATACTTATTCGCAGCTCTTAGCACTCCCTCCTAAAGAAACAAGACAAAAACGAATTCCATTAGTTGTTAACTTAAAGAAACAAAAAGAAATCTAGTAACTTAAATTAAAGAAGCAAATTTTATTGAAATAAAGAGATGAAAATTTTGAATATAATGGAAGTTTTATACAATTGAACGAAATAGAGAAAACAATAGATGTCTATATGTTTCTTTTTCTTTTAAGTTTGG
Organism: Carnegiea gigantea; assembly: GCA_029747015.1. NCBI lineage: Eukaryota > Viridiplantae > Streptophyta > Magnoliopsida > Caryophyllales > Cactaceae > Carnegiea > Carnegiea gigantea. The sequence continues at coordinate 660,362 of JAKOGI010000344.1, read as the reverse complement.
ATGGTAAATTTACATCCACACACCACCTAGGGAGAATTTAACATGTTCTTCCTTTCGAAAATGAGTTATTCTATCAGTAGATCCCCAAAGAGGCAATCCATATTTTACAGTTTTATTATAAGTTTTATGCATTTTCTACCTTTCTCAGAGTTTAAATAGGTAATGTACTACTAATATAGATATGCCTTTAAATATGCCTTTTTACTTTCTTGTTCATATGGTCTCTTGAAAAATCATAACAATGCCTTCTAAACTTACAATTTACATATACAAAATTATGAACTATGCAATTCTCAACAAGACTTGGCTTTTCTTTCTTTTTTTTTTTGGGGGGGGGGGGCAGATTTTAGTTTGTGAAGAAGTTGTTCACGTAGAACCGTAATCTTAAAAATATTTTAAAGATGAAACCAAAGATAAGTAATACATAGGGAATAAGCTTAAAAATACTAAAAAACATGTTAGAATAGTAAAGGTAGTTGAACAAAAAGTTTTTTTTTTTTTTTCCCCTTGGGCCAGTGCAAACATCTGTGGTGCACCAAGTGCAAAAGTGTTTGGACATAAATATGAGGATTGCAAAAGAAGCCTACGAAAGAAGATTGGGTGAGGATCGATACAGATAATTAGAATCATAATACTAATGAAAAAGGTGGAAATAATGAAGCAGTTGTTATTATTATTTTTTTTCAAACATATAAGACGCAAATGCTTATACAGGTAAAATTAAATTTGAACCTAAATTATTAACAACAATTTTGAAAAATTATACTATCTCTGTTGATGTTGGTTGACACCCACAAGCAACTTCTACTGATGATACAACTAGGGGATCAAGGTTTGAAAATAGTTGTTCATAGCAGTGCACAAATTAATCCAATCTCTGCTATAAGATGGCCATAGAAGGGAGGGCAAGGTAACATGAGAAACATGGAAGCAATCTTCCCCCCCCCCCCCCAAACAATGGTCAATTGGGTTCTCACTGGGTCCCCAGTTCGAGGTTATAATCAATGGGTTGACAAGTCCAATTTGGGAGGGTAAAAGCGTCACAACCGAAGGTCCCAAACAAATTAGGCTAATTAAGCATCTATTGGCTCTCCATGAATTCCCCCAATAAGAGAAATTTGTGTTTAATCATATTTAGATCCATGATACCAAAAATAATTAAAGATCCTATTTAGAAAACAGCTGTTAGTTATTTATATTAGTTGTTAGCTATTTAAATTAGCTATTTGTAGAAAAATTGTTTGGTAAAGTTAACTGTTTATAAGGCAGATGATATGACAAATCCTAAGGTTGGATAAATGGATAATAATATTGCGATGTTGAATATATACAACGTCCCATAATGGGCCTATGAACCTCCTTTATCACATAAAAGCTTAGGACTTCGACTGTTTAAGGCATTCTTTAATAAGTGAAATAAAGTACAGGCTGGGTTTTTGAACTGACCTTATTTTTCAAAACTTGTATTTCTTGGAACATGATATTCATCTGCAATTAATTGTAGACGACACTAATTAAACAAAGATCACATGAAAAACAATAATAATTAAACCAGCCCATTTGATGAGCAATTAGGTTTTTACTTTTTTTTTTGGGGGGGTGTTTTTGACTTGAACATATAAACAAGAGATTAATTGATTACCTTAGTGGTGCGAATATGGTGAATCCATGATTCGAGCTGCTTTTCTAAAGCATGCAGCTCATCAAGCGTCATTGTTCCTTCTCCCCCTCCAATCATGGACCTGAAAATGTCTCATTTTTATAAGTGACATAGTAAACATACAAATTGCAAATGATCATAGGGTGCAGAATTTTTTATTTGGTCTTTGAAATCGACCTCTTAATCTCTTACTATGGTAAAATTGTTCATAATTTAAATAATTCTGAATCCTATTCAAATACGATCAACAATTATTGTTGTATTGTAACTGATAGTATCTAGGTACCTATTTAATATTTGTCGGCATCAAAATTCAGCATTTTTTTTTCTCGTATTATATGTTATGGCTGAGGATGTAACATCGTTAATTAGATGTTCAAATTTCACATTATATTTTAGGTTCTGTCATCATTAGATATGCCTCTAATTCGTATTATGTCATCATTGTAATATATATATATATATATATATATATATATATATATATATATATATATATATATATATATAGAGGTTAGATATATTTTATATATTTTGTGGGAGGTTGAGATTCTTACCAGAGGCCCTTTTCAAGCAGCTTAATCTCATGCTTCATTATATTGACTTCATCCTTTGTGTCCTGTTTCAAGATGTATAGTCAGGAGTGTTGGAAACGTGATTCTAAGAAGAAACGTAACACTATTAAGCAAGAAAACGTAACACTATAGTCAAGAGTGTCACTACCCCCCAAAAAACTCACTTTTAGAAATAAACCGCATTTTGAAACCGAACTCATTTAATGAACGAAGAGTAACAGAAAAAAAAAAAAATTAGTAAATTGCGATCCTTAACATTTGAAGTATCTTTGAAGAGAATTTCCGAAAGTTAAGAACTAAGAAATTTTTTTCCCACAAGTAAGTTGGCTTTGTTTTTGGTTGACTGATAAAAAGAACTTCTATCTTTCTCCTTATTTCCTTCTCATTTTTATGGAATCCCTCCATATCTTAGACGGGAAATGACTCTTGTATGATATAATCTTATAAAGGAATATTTTTCTTGTCATTGAAGATTTAAATCTTTCGCCATTTTAAACATATTTTTATGATTTGACAAACTACACTGACGATTCTTATTTAGATTAACAAGGTAATAAAAGTTGAGGAGATTTATATGCCCGTTGTCCAAATTTAAAAGAGTGATCTTAAATCACAAGTCTTGTATGAAATCGTCTCATATAAGACATATTATACGACAGATACTTTTATAGTGACTTTTAATAATGATTGGGGTGATTAATAATGCATTTAAGGGTAACTGTAATACAAGTTAGTGCTAGATGTACTATTAGTCACAATTGAATTAAAAAGTCACTCTAAAACATTAGTCACCGCAAAACCTCAAAATAAGTCAACCTTGAAGAAGTTATCAGTAATTATCACTTGTAGACTTAAGTTATCATTAAGAATGCTGATGAATACTAAAGACACCTCAATAAATTAAGTTATCAAAGTCGATAACACATTAATTTTATAATAAAAGGAAACTACATATAATATTATTTCCACAACTAACTCCCACTTTTTTTTTTCCCCTTTCAACCAATTAATTATAGTTGATATTTTGTTTTTTTTGGGGGGTTACATTAAAAGAAGACAAAATGCTTGCATGAAATTTGTTTTTCTAAGTTTGATTTTAAGAATTTTGTATTTAAAGCTGAGAGGCATGAGAAAGAGTAAAGGGAAAACGAGGCTTAACACTTTATACCCCACCTTTACTTCCTTTTTCAGAATGCAAAAGAACCCAACAGAGTGGCATATAATATTAATTAATTAAGTTTAAAAGACAACACAATTAGTTAGTAGATTTGTATTTGTATTCCACTTACCAGCACCTGCTTTTCAATGGCAGCTTCACATTCAGCCTGGAACCCTCTTGTGCACTTCGTGTACCTCTCAATCAGCCCTTGCATGGTCCTTTTTTTTTTTTGGGGGGCATTTTTACACTTTAATTTGTTAGTAAGGAGTGAACAAAATTCAAAAGGACAAAGCAAATAACGCACGTATTTAGAACAGTGGCGGATCTAGAAATTTTATGTAACACCACTGTTTGTTTATAAACTTTATAATATTTAATAACACCACTTAATTTTCATGTATATCCATGTTAAAATTACGAATTATTTTTTATGAATGTCTATGAACACCGTTAACCATAACGTAGATCTGCTCCGCCTATAACTGAGAGTAAGACATGCCAATTCTAGGTAACTAAATAATAATAGTTATAAATAAACCTGGCCCTGTAAACTTTACTATAAAGTGTGCAGTAAAAAGCAAGTTCTCGCCAGATCACACATTTAAATATACACAACTTCACCAGTGAAAGCAATATTTTACCATATTATATTTGATGGTAAACAACCGAATATGATAGTACGTGTCTTACCTCAGCCACAAATTGTGGCTAAGAATCTTGAATATAATATATTCAAGTTTTGATTCTCTTATTATCTCAAATCCTATACAATGCACTTGCTTTTTTTTTTGAGCTTATTTATTGTTTAAAAAAAAAAAAAAAAAGAGGAGAAAACCATTTAATAACATGGCCTTGTAAGTTTTGTCTCATAGTGGGTGAATGGTGGTAATCTGTGAAGATAATGTCGATTGATGAGTAGAGAATGCTATTGGGAAGCTTTTCTTTTTCTGAACAGTACTGCCAACATGGACGAAAAAGCTGCTGTACTGGTAAATATGCTCCAAAATTATTGTATGACTTACATGTGTACGTCTGTAATTGGTGCGTTTTATAAAACAAGTTTTAGATCAAGAGAAAAGATGTACTTAGAGTTGGAATAAAAGTTGTGCATGGTGACAGTAACTCATCACATAAGATTTAACAAAATAAATTGTGCATAGTAGTCTAATCATGTTCTCTTTGAATGAAGGATGTTTTTGGTAGGATTGAAAATTATTTTTTCAGAAAATAATTTTTCATGTAAAATAATTTTTTATATTTTTATAAAATAATTTTTCCACTCATATTTTTCAGTTATTTGATAAAAATGAAAATGAACTTTCTGAATGATTAGTAAAAAATGAACAAAAAAGTTAAAAAGAAAACATTAATGAAAATAAAAAATAAGCAAGAAATTTAAAAAAATGGGAATTTATATTTAGTTCTTTTGGAAATTATATTACAATAGTGGTATCATCTTGATCAAAGTTGGCACAATATATATGTCCATTTGTCAATTTTTTTAATCATACCCATTGCCTACAATTCGATGTGAGCAACGCTTATCTTTAATATGCTGCTTTAATCTTTGAACCATATGTCATTACCTTATTCTTCGAACCATATGTTGTGAAAATAGACACGGAAGAGAGAAAGAGTATAAGACTGTGTGAGAGCCCAAGAAACGTAAAATTAACTTGGGCTTTATTTAAAGTGAAATGATTTTCCTTTATTCTGGGAAAAATGATTTTCCCTTAAAAATAAATTTTCCCTCCTTGTTTTATCGAATACTATAAAATGAGAAAATTATTTTTTGAGAAAATTATTTTCACCCCCTACCAAATACACCTGAAGTCTTTTATTCAAATTTTGTTAACAAAAACAGTAGTTTTGCTTAGATCAATGAAAGAGGAAAGGTCACCAAAAATTATGAGAATGAACTAAATACTATTTTTAAGATAACGATATTTAGAAGTCTGTATCACATAAAATGTTATCACTAAACATTGCTAACACCAATACACATTGATGGATATTTAACGATATAAGTAATTAATTATTTATTTACTTTGAAATAAAGTTAGAATAGTAATTTAAATGAGAAAATCGGTGTATTTTTTTAATATGTTTAAGTTGCCTTATCGTGAATAAATTACACATTTTACACTCTAGTTGCCATTTTTGTATTGGCAAACTTCTCATAGATAAAGAATTCAGAGATTTTTAATTTAACCGATGAGCTTGTTCTAGTGACTAATATTAGTCACTATATCTCTAGATGCAATTTTCAAGTCTAATGCAACTGTATTCACATTTCACCAGTAGCATACAAGTCCACTAAAAACGTTGACATATATATATATATATATATATATATATATATATATATATATATATATATATTATATATATATATATATATCTCGAAGAGACATTTGAAATGCACAAATAATAGAACAAAATGACCTTGCATTGTAGAATGTAAAGTTTAGATTGAGACCATTTGATAATGGGTTACTGTGGGACGATTGATATAACATACAATAAGTAAAATGCGCCTTGACATAAGTACCTCCAAAAATAAATTTTGAAATGGCTGGCAACACCAACTAGAAACTGAAAAATCCAACCTAAATCGATATTCGAAGTAGGTTATCTAATTTCCAACGAAATTGAACCCAACTCAACGTTGTGCGATAGAGTTTCTTTTTTCTCTCTTTTTTTTTGGTCAAGAAAATCCTATTTCACCAAATATCAGTAAAATGGAGCAACTCAAACCAATATAGACATGAAACGGAATCTCATGGACCCAAATAAGACTTGATCCGATATTGACCCAACCAATTAGAACAAAACTGAATGACATGTACATTTATCAAGTCTACAATTACAACAAATTAACTTTATTTCAACAAACATGAGTAGATCAAAACTTATGGACCAAAAAATACGACTTGACTTGAGATTAATTTGATCAAAATAAAACTGAACGGCGCATTTATCAGGTCTTACAACCATCGTAAGGTAGGGCGGACAGAAGGGGGGGGGGGGGCAGAGGCATACCCTTTAGTGGCGAGCTCATAGATCTTGCCTTGAGCGGAGAAAATAAAAACTCCGACGTCGGCATCACAAAGGACAGAGAGCTCCTTGGCCTTCTTCAGTAACCCTGCTCGCCTCTTGCAGAAGGTCACTTGCCTGTGCACCGCGTTCTCTATCCTCTTCAGCTGCACCTTTCCTCTTGCCATTCTCTCTCTGTTTTTCCTTACAAAATTTACCACCCCAGAAATCTAAACACGACTAGTTAACCAACTCCTTGATTGAATTTCCCTCTCACTAAATAAAACTATGATTTGGTGTGATTTAATCTGTACTAAGTGATTGAGCGCTTAGCAGCAAACAACCTTCCACTAGTTTGAACTAGCTTCAAGGTTGCCCGCGTTTGATGTTGTGGGGTTTAGCCTCTGCTGTGAACCCTTTCTGTCTCCATTCTTCCTCCACCCCATTAATCCTCTTATATATCATACATCATATCATACACTCCTGTGTGCAATTAATTAATCCCAAGGTGCTCTTCTCGGCTGGCTGTGTAAGCCAGAGTTACACATCCAGACATTTTAAAAATATGGGTTCACTTTTATTCTGATGCTCAGGAATTAGTTAATGCAATTATATATTCTGTTGGAATATTGACATTATTTTCCATGATAAGACCTCTTTTAATAGTCAAAAGATTTTCACTCCAGGAGCTCATACAAAGAATATTTTTGATTGGCCCTCCTTCAGTGTTTTATCCAAATTAATCAATGGGTATCATTTTGTTTCTTACGAGAATAAAGTAGTTGTGTGTATATGTATATGTATATGTGATGTTTTGTTTCAACAAATTTAGGGGCCGTTTGTTTCAGTACAATTAGAATAATGGAAACTGGTTAGACATTAAGGCGACAATTAAGTTCAAGTTGTTGTTGTTGTTGTTGTATAGGATTCTTAGTAATATAGATGACTGCTTGATTGTCATAATTGATCAATACTGGCCGATTAGACATAAGACATTGTTAATTCACTAACTTTGAAAGCCAAGCTAACTCAGAAACCAATCTTCTACGTGTTTTGTATTCAGCCCTCACGGATGACAAGGAAACCATTGTTTGCTTCTTGAATTTCCACGATGTAGGAGTGCCACCAAGGAAGGCAATGAAACCACTGATAAATCTCCTTGTATGAGGAAGGCAGCACAGTCACAATCACAAAAATGCTTGCAGAGAAATACCGAAGTCATTCTTCATGTGGATGCCAAGAGAAAGATTGCCTTTGACATATCTTAAAGTCTCTACAGCACTTGTAAGATGTGACAGCGTCGAATTTTGCATAACTTGGCTCGGATGTTGAACTACAAAAGCCCGATCAGGCTTGGCACTTGTAAGGAGGTTAAGTTTGACAACTAGTCTCCGGTACTTGTTAGGATCATTCCATGGTGGACCTTAACCAAGGGCAAGTTTCAGGTGTAAATCAAGTGGAGTATTAGTAGGAGATAAACCTGTGCATTCAAATTCTTTTAGCATCTCTTGAGCAAATTTTCTTTGCGTAAGAATTGGTCCATAAGACTCTTGAAGTACCTCCATTCTTAGGAAGGAATGTAATAATGCCAGATCTTTGATCTTAAAGTGCAGTCTAAAAACTATTTCAAGTGACTAATCTTTGCCTTATTTTCCCCAGTGAGTAAGACATCATCAACATATTGTGTTGTCTAAATATTTGTAGAAAAGGGAATAGTTATTAAAGAATATGACTGCAGACAATTTGGTATACCATTGTCTTGAGGCTTGTCAGACCGTATAGGGATTTTCTAAGCTTGCAAAATGCATTAGGAAAAAGTGGCGTAATACATTGAGCTACCTCACATAAACTTCTTCATGTAAATTACATGTAAGAAAGCATTACTGACATCCAGTTGAAGTTGTTTCCAGATTTTCTTGACAGCAATAGCTTTCAGTCTTAACAACAATGCTTTTGAACGTAGTCATCTTGACAATGGGGGGAAATATTTCAGTATAGTCAATACTAGCTTTTTGAGTATTACCTTTGATTGTTGAGTCATAAAGTCTTGCTTTCAGTCTTTCTATATTGTCATCTGATTTGTGTTTAGTTTATACATCAACTTACTTGCAATGGGCTTCTTTTTGGGTAAGAGTGTAAGGGCCAGTTCTTTTCGTGGGCAAATGGGGCTGGGTAAAAGGTTGAAGTGGGTTGAAGTTGGTTGAGGTGGGTTGAGGTGGGTTAAACTTGGTATTTTTTTTGAGGTAGGTTGAAGTAGGTTGAAGTGGATTGAAGTTGGTTGAAGTGGATTGAAGTTGGTATATTTTTTTTATGGTGGGTTGAAGTGGGTTAAACAATGATAATGTAATTATGTGTGATAATTTATGAAGTTATTGTAATTTTTAGTGCATTTTTTCACTGAATAGTAATTTCACAATTTTTGTAACTATTTTTCTGGAAGTTGAAGGCCGGCACAACTTGTCAATTATTTTTAACGATTTGGGTTACAAAATTTATTGATGGCAACTTTTTATATACGCGCCTTTTTTTTCATGGATAAATTTGAAAATACCAATCTAAACCTACTTCAATATACTTCAATCCACTTCCACTATCAACTAAAGTTCAATTTATGATATTAAAAAAATTCAACCTACTTCAACTGATCTCAACCTACTTCAACTCACCTCAACCTGCTTCAACCCATCTCACCCTTTTACCTGCCCCAATTTACTGACGACAATAGCAAGCTCGTATTCGAAAAATTTAGATGTAACAACAGAAAATAGTATGATCATAAGTGTTACAAAATGTATCAGCAATATAGATTTGTTGTTAATTTTTAAATGTAGGAGTTGGTTGAAAATATAACATTAGCTTTTTCCTAATTTTATAAAATACAAAAAATTAGGTTGTGGAAAATAATAAAAATATGATGTAATTTGAAAAGCGTGTGACAGCAAAATATGATGATGATAATTTAAAAATTAAAATGGAATCATATCTAATCAATACTGCTTGATCCATAATGATAATCAACCTAATGGAATTGTATCTATTCAATTCAAAAATACCAACCTCAATCCACTTCAACATCCTTCCATTAATTTAACCAAGTTTAATTTATCACATCAACAAATTCAACCCACTTTAATATACTTCAAACCACCTCAACCTACTTCAACTTACCTTAACCGACTTCATTCTTTTACCCACCCCAAGTTACTTATAAATTTCCACCATTTTCAAATCATACTACTTTGCAAAAATAATTAAATCTCACATGACACTTTACAAATTGTTAAATTTATGAAGGGGTGGGTTGAAGTTGGTTGAAGTGGGTTGAGGTAGATTGAGGTTGGTTGAAGTAGGTTGAAGTAGGTTGAGGTTAGTATTTTTTTTTTTTTTTTCAGGTGAGTTGAAGTATGGTTGAAGTGAGTTGAAGTAGGTTGAAATAGGTTGAGGTTGGCAAATCTAGAATGACCTACGAAAAAAACAGGGCCTAAGACTACATGTTTCTAAGCGTCAATGTGCAGGGCACCAAACAGAGCCAAATCCAATTAACAAAACTGAATCCCCACAACACCAAATTATGAGCACCTGAATACGAAGGAACAGTTTACATGTTCCCCCCCTCCCTTTTTTTCTTGAAGAACCCTGAAGCAAAATTTGGTGAGCAGGACGTATAGCCTGCTTCCATCAATGATCAATCTACGTCTTCATTGCGACCCGCTCTGGTGAACTTTTCTTCAAAAATCCTCGAGCATACAACTCGTTCAGCAGTTCTGAAGCTTCCCCAGCCAGACCTTCATGGGCAATACCTTTGATAAGAATGGTGTACGTAGCTTCAATCGGTTTGCAGCCTCTCGATACCATATCAGCCAAGAAGTCAATGGCACGAGTAGTCTCCCAAGCCTTGCAGAGTCCCAAGATGTTACATAGCTTGCTGCCGTCCTAGAGATTTAGTAGTAATTAGAGTATATAGGGATAATCTTGTAATTTTACACATGTACAATTATTATATATACAAGTCTAGGCTCCTAAGGTTAGGTGAGCACTCTCTTCATTAAATTTTCACATGCTATCAGAGCGGGTTCGATTATAAACTCTCTTTCTTCTTCTGCAAGTTTTCTTTCTCTCATTCTTCTTCTTCTTCTTCTTCTTCTTCTTCAAAAAAACCCTAACCCTAGCTAAACCCTAACCTGCAGTGCCTCCATGGACCCACCTGCCACCTTGGCCGCTCCAACCGCCGTGACCACGCCGGTCACCGCTGTCCTCCCGCCGCAGTCAAACCCTGCCACCACCGTGCCTGCTCTGGTTACCCTTCCTAAACTGTTCGAGCCCAAGCATGGTGAGGTCTCTCTCTCCTGCCTTCAGTTTTCCACCACTACCATCGCTGCCACCGCCGTCTACCACTCCAGTGGTGGTTCTCTCTTCTCTCGGTCTGACCTGGCCCCAAGCGCAGCCATCGTTTCCCTGCTCTTCCTTCTCCTCGCCGTGGCCCTCCCATGGTCTGGGTGTGCCTCACTCTGGTCCTCTCGACTCGCCACAACCGCCCACTCTTTCCTCGTCCTACCTGCTTCATAGTGGCTTCCCTAGTGTCGCCTGGTCGTCCTCTGGTCTCCTGCCCAGCCACGGCAGTCTAGCACAACTCCATTCTCTCTTCTCCTCGGCTTTCGAGCTCACGGTAGCATCCCCAATGGCTCTTGGTCGCCCATCGGTTTCCTACCTAGTCACAATAGTGGCCTTCCGCCACTCCCTCCTTCGCTTTGGACCATGAACATCACCACTTATGTGACCACGGTTCTGGTATCCATCAACGACTACTTATTGTGGAGACTCAGTTTACGTCATTTGTTATTATGCATCAATTGCAAGGCATGCTTGATGGTTCAATCTCGCAACCCCCTCCTACAGTTTTGGTGGCCCACGGGTTTACTCAACCGAATCCAGCATACTCGTATTGGCTTTGGGTTGACCCGCTTATTCGGGCATGGATTTATGCAACTATCTCTAAGGATATGTTGTGCGAGGCACGTAATAGATCACACACCTTACCAGTTTGGCAGCATCTTGCACATCATTTTGATACTGCTAGTCTGGCTAGAGCTTTGGATCTCAAATGCATGCTCACTAATGTATCCAAGAGTTTTCATCAGTCCATGGAGGAATATTTGCGTCATATTAAAACTTTGGCTGATTCACTTCTTGCTATTCGGGTCTTATTTCTGACCTTGAACTGATCCAGTGCACTACGTCTAGTTTGCCAATTGATTATCACACATTTGTTACTACTTATTCTATGTTGCTTGGTAGTCGTACATTTGACAATTTACGCTCTAAGTTAATCTTTTATGGGCAACAGTTAAAGTTTCAGTCCAATGGAGAAACTACCGTCCATCAGGCTCTGGTCAGCACTGTCAGTTCTGGTAGTAATACTCAAGGGGGCAGTTTTCGTAATCAAACCACCAACAATAAAGGGAAAAATAATGGTAATCAACGTAACTGGAACAATAAGGGTTGCCACAATCGAGGGGGCAATCGCAACAACACCAACAATAGCCGACAGAATGATTCTAACTCATGGGACATGCCTACTGGTACTGTATTTGGTAAATCAGACTTTTCATCATTGTCTACTTATTGTGCCTCTATTTTCAATACTTACTCTTTTTCTGCAGGCACTAACAAGTCAGAAGGGATATTAGAATCCCATCCCAATACTATTTATCAAATGTGTCATGCTCCAAGTCATTCTGTTGATACCTGTCCTAGCTGATACCAGCCTCGCCAGCAACCAGTGCTTTGTGCCTATGCCACGTTCAATCCCGTCGATACTGGTGAACAAGTTTGCTATCCTGACTATGCTATGGCCTCCCATATGACTCTGGATGATGTTAAGTTATTTACCAAATCTACTTATTTTGGACCTAGTCTTGTTAAAGTTGGGAATGGAACCTTGTTGCCTATAAAGCATGTTGGTCACAATGTTATTCATATTCCTATGAAGCCATTGCAACTTCGCAGTATCCTCCATGTTCCTCGCCTTCGTCACAACCTCTTGTTTGTTAGGAAGCTTTATAGTGACAACAATTGTAGTGTGATTTTTGACTTTACTTTTGTTCGCTTTAAGGACAACACCATCGCCGATGTCCTATTACCGGCCCCTAGTGTTGGCAATGTCTACCCTGTTTGTCTTCATGTTGAGAGCTCTTTGGTTCCTGCTAACCTAGCATTCAGCACCTCAGGGGACTACTGGCATCGTCGCCTAGGGCATTGAGGAGCTCGTATTTTAGTTGTTTTAAAGAAAAATCATCTTCTGAACATTTCTACTTCTTTTCATGATACTTGTACGACTTGTTGTTTAGCCAAGTCACACAGACTTTCCTTTGATTCAGTTGAGCATTGTACTATTTCCCCTCTTGAGTTGATACATTATGATGTATGACAATCTCCAGTTTTATCTCATCAAGATTTTAAGTATTATGTCGCCTTCATTGATGATTTTTCTTGCTTTACATGGATATATCCTATGAAATGCAAATCAGAAGTCTATACCATATTTTGCAGTTTCAAAGCCCTATTTGAAAATCTCTTTAATTGCAAAATAAAGATGTTTCAGAGTGATGGGGGAAAGGAATTTGATCAAATAAGCATGCATGACCTCTTTCTTAAACATAGTATTTATTTTCGAAAATCATGTCCCGAAGCACAACAACAAAATGGGGTTGCTGAACGGAAGCATAGACACGTCCTTGAAATGACTCGTTCATTTCTTATAGATGCCTCTCTTCCTGCTTTGTTTTGGTTAGATGCCGCCTATGCTGCCATCCATACCATAAACCACCTTCCCACTCCTGTTCTCAATGACAAATTTCCCTACAAGGTTTAATTTGTAAAAGTGCTTGATTATAGTTTTCTTAAACTCTTTGGGTACGCTTGTTTTCCTCACTTCATAGCCACTTCTGCAAATAAACTATCTCTTATGTCTATGCAGTGTGTGTTTTGGGATATACTCCTCATTATAAGGCCTATCGTTTTTTTGATCCCCTTACCAAACGTGTTTACATTAGTCATCATGTTCATTTTTATGAAAATGAACTTCCTTTCCCTACTCCAGCTACCTGAGCTCCCTCCTCTATTAATGTTCCCTCTTTTCATCTCCACAATATTTTAATTCTCACTCCCACTACTTCTGTTGTCACTGCTTCACCGTAGCCCACACGTCACCCCCTCATCCTTACCGAGCTACTCTCTTCCCCTTGTTCTCCACTTGCAGCACAGGGCCAACCCGTTGGGTCACCATCGCCACCCACACCATCTACACCTAGCCCAATCCACAGCCCCACTCTATCCACGCCACGTAACTCCTCTCCCTCACCTCATTCCGTGTACGTGCCCCTTCGCGCACTCCTCTTATGCCCTCATTAGATGTCCCTCCTACCCCTCTAGGTCCACCGCTCTCTCCTACTGAGCCCCCTCAGCTTGTAATTCACTCTCTCCTACCCCTTACCAATGTTCACAAAATGCAAACCTGATCCAAGTTTGGTATCTTCAAGCCCAAACGTTTTCTATCTCTTTCCACCTCGTTAGCTGAACCTGAGCCTACATCCTCCACCCAGGCCTCTAAATGCTCTTATTGGAAACCGCAATGGCTGAGGAGCATAATGTATTAATGGCTAATGGCACTTGGGACTTGGTTCCACCCCACCCTAAATAAAACTTGGTTGGGAGTAAATGGGTTTATCGAGTGAAATATCGATCTGATGGTTCTGTGGAGAGGCATAAACCTTGTCTGGTGGCCTAAGGTTTTCATCAACAAGCTGGGATTGACTTCCATGAGACATTATGTCCCGTTGTTAAACCTGCCACAATCCGCCTTGTTCTCTCTTTAGCCATCTCGTCTCGTTCACCTATTCGACAGCTGGATGTCAAAAATGCTTCTTTGCATGGACATCTGACTGAAGAAGTCTACATGAGATAGCCCTAAGGCTTCACTCACCTTGATTTTCCCCATTATGTTTGTAAGCTCAAAAAGGCTCTTTATGGTTTGAAACAAGCTCCTCGCGCTTGGTTTCATCGCTTCTGCAGCTTTTTTTTGTCTCATGGATTTGTGTGTAGCACGGCTGACCCTTCTATGTTTGTCCTCCGCACTGGTTCCTACACCTTGGTCTTGCTCTTCTATATTGACGATATGATTCTCACTAGTAGTTCCACCACCATTCTTCACTCCTTCATTTCCATCTTGTCTTAGTAGTTTGTCATGAAGGATCTTGGACACCTTCATTATTTTCTTGGCATTCAGGTGATTTGTTCTCCCTCTGACCTCTTCCTCTCTCAATAGAAGTATGTTACTGACCTTCTCCATAAATTTAATCTTCACACTCTCAAATATGTCAGTACCCCATCTACTTCTAGGGCTATCCTTTTCCTGAATGATGGTGAGCTGCTTGCTGACCCCTCTGAGTATCGCAGTATGGTAGGTGCTTTACAGTATTTAACTATGACTCGTCCTGACATTACCTATGCAGTCCATGTCGTTTCCCAATTTATGCATGATCACTACTCACCTTCATGCTGTCAAGTGTGTCTTTAGATATTTGCAGGGTACTCTAGATCAAGGATTACTTCTTCGCCCGTCTGCTTTCTCATCTATCATTGTGGCATACTCTGATGCTGATTGGGTTGGTTGCAAGGACTCTTGTCGTTCAATTTCTAGCTATGCCGTGTACTATGGACCCAACCTCATTGTCTGGCGCTCCAAAAAGCAACTCACAATCTCCAAGTCATCCACTGAGGCGGAATATCGTGGTCTTGGTTATACAGTTGCTGAAACCGTTTGAATTCACAAGCTTCTCTATGATCTGGGGATTGTCCTCCGTGATCATGTTCGTCTGTATTGTGATAATGTCAGTGCCACTTACATGTCTACTAATCCGGTTCTGCATAATCGTAGCAAGCACATTGCTATGGATTATCACTTTGTACGAGAGCGGGTTGCTGTTAGGGATCTTGTAGTTAGATATATCTCTACTAGTTTACCGATTGCTGATATGTTTACCAAAGGAATATCCTCTAAATAGTTCTTATTTTTGAAGTCCAATCTGTCGGTGCGTCCCTCCGATCAAATTGAGGGGGTGTGATAGAGTATATATGGATAATCTTGTAATTTTACACATGCATAGTTATCATATATAGAAGTCCAGGCTCCCAAGGTTGGGTGAGCACTCTCTTCATTGAACTTTCACAAGTAGCTTCCTTATAAGCATAATGCTCCTTGATTATAAATCTATGCCATTGCCACATATAAGATGTTGATTCTTTGCTGCTAGAGCAGCAAAGTTTGACGTAGAAGACTGAAGAGCTAGATTCATAACAGTGGCTAGGCATGCTGTAGATAAAGAAGGCAATTTGTGAACATAGTCATTTAAATAAGCAACAGGTTCATGTAACCTAGTTGAGCCTCTTTGTTGATGATGTGACCTGGAAATACGGGCAAATGGCACGAATCTTGTAGATTTGATGGCGAACCAGGAGAATCAGAAGCCTGCATGCATATTGGTGTCTAAAGGAGTTGACAGTGTGGGCTGAAATTCTGAACACTAAGGTACCACAGGTAATGGAGTAGAGGAAGCATCTGTGTCCAGTGTTTTTGGCATGTGTTTGTGGTATAATAGCACGGCCGCTTACAGGAAAAGTCATCAGTAACAGGTAAAGGTAGTGTGTGAAAGATATTGGATTGCTTGTTTGTAAAAGGGATATGTGCCATGGAAAATGACATCCCTGGAGATGTATATATTCTTTGTATCTAGGAACAGAAGTTCATAGGCCTTCTTGCCTATAGCATATTAGCATAGCCTATGAGAACACATGGTATAGTTCTTGGTTGCAATTTATCTCTGCCTTGTTTGGGGGCAGTCATGTGGCATACCAGCAAAGTAAGCATAAAGTGACTATCTCCCAAAAGTTGCATTTTGACCAGCTTTGCTGAGTTGAACAATGAACAATATTGATCAGGGCTGTCAGCTGCTTAGTTTGCTCCAAGTTTAGTCCAGGAACAGAGGTTACCGAATTTATTCGAGTGGGTTTGTGAAGGACCGCAGGTTGAATAGGTCATGACTCTGCTTCATTATGCACATTAGCAACAATTCTTTTGCCTTTGTAGTACTGAACATTGTAGGTGGTGGGGCTGTTGTTTGGATATCTATGTAAGTTGTAACATTTATCCATGTTACAAATTGAAAATCAAGAACTAGAAAATTAGAGAAAATTAGAGATACCATGTTACAAATTCAAAATCAAACTAAAATTTTTTTTTGAAAAAAAAAATAAAAGATTGAATATCATATTCAGTTATTCCATTCTTGGATTAGAAAAGGTAAACAAATGACCCCCTTTATTTTTTTTCCTTGGTTACTGTCAAATTCCATATATTAATTTGGGCTTTTAAAAGAGCCATGGGTATAAGCTCCAATGAGGTTTCAACCCAAAACCAATTGGTAATGGGCAGAGTAACTCACAAGCCTATATACATGCTCAAACCCTTCATTTTTATCAATGTGGGACCGCACCCACTATCATATTCTTTGAATTTTATGAATGTGGGACAATACCCACTTTCATACTCCAACAGTTACAACAACAATTAAAAACTATTATTAATTATGTTAGGTTTGTGTACAAGAGATGGCAATCTTCAAGAAGATTATTTGTGTTTTATATGTTTCAATAACTAATATTTTCAGAGTTAATAGTTAAAAATGGCAATTGTGTTAAAATTGTCTCCTTAACCAATATTAATAATAAGTCCAATTACTCCTGTTTTCTTAGGAAGCAGGTAATGATGGCTGTAGTGGAGTTGGCCTAGATAGCTTGTCTGAGTCCCTCAATTGACATTCCTGTCAATAGTCCAAGGACATAGTTAGCATTCAAGTTATCCTGACATCAATTTGATTATATTTGTAAATTTGGTACGTCTTTATCTTAATTTGTAAATATGCAATATATTAGTTATCGATCTACCCTCTTTCTTAATTCGATATGTTCTTTTACGTATCTAGCAACCCTATTACAAGAGCAGCACTTACACGACGGTTTCACGCAGTAAAAATGGAGGAATTTAAAAAAAAAAAAGAAAAGAAAATACTGCATGAATCGAAGATTCTGCAACGGACCTACAGAATTCGATTCCTTTCATTTTGCCAGAAAGGCATATAATAATGGGCATTCCTAACTGAAACTTCGTGTAGGTTCAAATGTTAATGATTATGAGATAGTTTCACTCAAAAATTTATATTGAGGTACTGTTTGATTTAAGGAAAATAATTTTTCTAATAAATGATTTTCTAATTTTCTGTTATTTGTACAATAAATGAGAACCATTTTTCAATGAAAATTATTTTTATCTCAATGGAGGAAAATGATTTTGATGTGGGAAAAAAAAAGTTGATTTTCGCTGCTTCAACTCTTTTGTGGATATGGTCAACTGGAACATATGTACAAAATTCGACTTAATGATTTGGATCAAAACTGGACTATGTCATGCGAAATATTAAAATAAGCTTAAATTCATGTTTTGCGCTCAAAATTCCTTCATTTGATTGACATTTATCTCCACTACAACATATCAATCGACATTTTTTGTACTAACACAATTTAGTTGACATTTTTCGCCACAATAATCTTTCGACGGTTTCGATTGAAATTTGATTATCGAATAGAAAAAATTAAAAAAAAGCTCAAATTCAATTTTGAGCTCAATATTCCTTCATTTAGTCAACATTTATCATCGGCCGCCACAACAACGCAATCGACTTTTTTGTTACTAAAACAATTCCGTTGATATTTTTTGTCATTCAAATAATTTCAATTGTTTGGATAGGAATCTTGTATCAGGTGGGAATGATTAAAATAAGCTCAACTTCAAATTTTGAGGTGAATATTCCCTTCGTTTGATCAACACTTTTCTTAATGATGACAATTTAATCAATATTTTTCGTCATTTAAACAATTCAGTTGATATTTTTCGTCACTTAAAACAATCCAATTGACATTTTCACCACTAAAATAATTTCAACACTATAGATCAAAACTTGATTATTGGATAGAAAAGACTAAACTAAGTCCAAATCCATATTTTTCTCTGCCACGACACTTCAGTCGATATTTTTCGGGAATTAAACAACTTAGTTGACGTTTTTCGCCACTGAACAATTTCAATTGTTTAGATTGAAACTTGATTATCTTATACAAAATATTAAAAGAAGCTCAAATATGAATTTTAACCTTAATATTCCTCCATTGGGTAAACATTCATCCACGCCTTGACAATTTAGTCAATATTCTTAGCTATTTAAATAATTCAATTGACGTTTTCCCCCCCCCCCCCAAACGAAAAATGAGTTATCGCGTATCAAATGGCAAAAAATATAACTCGAAAATCCATTATCCTAGGAAAATGATTTTTCTTGGAAAATGATTTTTCTGGAAAAACTATTTTTGCTTCGACCAAACTCTATCTTAGGTAAAAGTATGACTTAACTTGCACATAGAATTTTGGAAATGAATATAATAGGATCTAACATTGCTTTATTTTGGCCAATGAGATTTTACTTTCACAAAGTATAGACCAAATTAAATTTCATTTCCCACTTCATTAACATGACCTGACAAAAAGATTATTCAATTATGATTTAGGTCAAGTGAATTCAGATGGGTTCATTCTTGGATTGATGAGACTTTGTTTTTATTTAATGTTTGAATTGGGTGATCATTTTCGATTCAAATTGATTCGGACCAATTGATATCTAATCTAATTCATATCGAGTTATACTTGAGCAGAATCGATCGAGTGACCACATCGAAGTAATCTATTTCACAATATCACTTCATCGTTTAATCAAATCATTTAATTTGAATTTCAAATCTCATACCATTTTTGTGCATTCAACTTGTTATATATTGTCTTCCCTTTTCAACTCATGTGAAAAAAGGGGGGCCTCTTTTTCATACTAATGTATGCCTGTGTTGCCCCACTACAACATTTACGCCCCACCATATGTTGCATCTTTAGACTTTAACACCAATTAGCGTTAGAACCAATTAGCGTTAGAAGATGGTATTCTGTGGGACACGTACGCCATCTTGTCCCAATCAGCAATTCTTCTTAATAATTTTATCTTTTCGGAAAGCAGCAACCACATTAGCTGCATGGCCTTTTTATATCGTGCCTCCCTCTCCATCATGTCTAGCCTTCTTGATCATCGATTTAGGGGGGGGGGGGGGGGGGGGGGGGGGGGAACTGAGAGAGAAGACAAAGGATGCAATATATACTAGTATAAAACTAAATTGAAGATAAAGCAATTTATTTTATGGAGGAGCTTTATAATATTAAGACTTTTTTGGGGCTATATTAAGACTATTTGGAAGTCTCTAATTTTTGTAATTATATACCCACATGTAAAAATACTACACCGACGCAATCAAATAAACAATAACAACAACAATTCTTAGGGGATGTTTGGAAATAGCTTTTTGAAGAGTTTTTTGATCCAAAGGAGCTTTTTTGGGGTCAAAATTAGCTGTTTGATCAAGTAAAAAAACCTAATCTGGGTGTTTAGTGAAAGAGTTTTTTAGAAGAGCTTTTTGGATCCAAAAAGCTAATTTGAAAAAGTTAATTCCATGAGCTCTTTGGAAGAGCTTTTTGAAAAATTAAACAGCTAATTTTACCAAACAACTTTTTAACAAATAGCTAATTCAAACAGCTAGTACAAATAGCTAATACAAATAACTAACAGCTAACAGTTAATATAAACAGCTAACAGCTAACAGTTGTTTGCCAAGCAGAGCCTTAGTGTGAATTCTATTTTGTGAGATTTGGAGGAGATTTAGATGTAAAGGAGCTTACATTTGTAACCATAGAGATCACTTTTAAGAAATTGACACTGATGTAGTCAGATTGGATTAGGGGGGAAAAAAAAAAAAAAGAGTTTAAATCTTCAACAATTAGATACTTTTGAATAGTTTTATTATATTTAAAGTTATTCTAACGTAATTAATTTAGAAGTACTAAGCGAACTCAATGATGCAGACAAAAAATAAAAATTTAGTGAGATCTCATTTAGAAAATGATATACAATTTCATATAATGTCACTTCATGGACAGTTGGAAAAAAAAATTCTATAAGACACTAAAACAAGATAATTTTATAAATTGTCGTATTATTCCTTTTCATAGAGTATTAGCAATCAATGATGTTAATCTAAATTCTAATGAAATCAATCATCTTGAGCATGTTCGGCAACAATATTTAAAATAATGTTTAGCATCTTCACTAAGGCCTTGCTTGACAAAATTAGCTATTTAGGCAGCGAATAACGGTTCAAGTAGCGAATAGTTATGTAAATAGCTGATAACACTTTTAATTTAGCTGTTAGCGGATAGCTGTTTAGATGAGCAATTAAAATAAATGTTTTCAATAAATTTAGTTGTTGGATTAATGGATTAATGTAAATTGATATAAAAGAATATAGATAATTTCTAAATATAAAATTTTCAAAGGATTTTTTTGGCAACAAAATATGAAACACTACTTCCAAATGCCAAAAGGTAATACTGTTAGTTTTTTAGAAACGCTGTTTAAAACGCTAAACACTACTTAAAATGCTAGTCACAATAGTGGGTTACCGAATACTAAAAATTAACTTATTAGTGTATTTACTTGCTCAAAACACTAAACACTACTCAGAACGCTATTGCCGAACATGGTCTAAGCCAAAACATTAGTCAGTCAAATACTAGTCTTCAGTAAGCCTATGTTCGGACAAATGCTTGAAGTAATATTTAGCATTTCAAAAAACATCATTGAAAAGTCAATAAAATTAACTTAGACCACTTGCAGCGGCTGGCGCGCAAGTCTAAATATGGCCTTGGCAAGCGTACGGGCCGCTCGTGGCCGTGCAGTGGCTGGCTCTCTCCTCGCGGCTCATAAGTTGGCTCGTCCAAGTGAGCCGCTTGGGCAGCTAGGCCATGCTTTTCATTTTTTTTTTTTTTTGGGCTTCAGTTTTGATTTATCTTTTTTTTAAAGGAAAAATTGTTGGGTTGGGTGATTTTACTTTGTTCCATTGAAATATTTTTTGGGTTGACTGATATTTTTCTTTTGCACTCTTTTGGGTAGAAATATTTTGATAAAATTTGATGATTTTTTTTTCTTTAATTTTTTTCAAAGAAAAATAAATTATTTTTATTGAATTAGATAACCATAAATTATTTTTCAAATATTGAAGCATATGTGAATTTTTTTTAAAATTCAAACTCTTGTATTGTTTTTTTATAAAAAAATTGTGAGCTTTTAATTAGTTGTATTATCATATTATTATGTGCAAATTATTTTTCACAAAACTAATAAAGCCAAATAACAAACCATAACATAAAAATTACACAAAATAAATGTGCTTAGGTGTGCGATTCATAGATATTATTTTATTTCGTGAGCCAAATTGGTGCGTCTTGCACTAGAGAGAGGGAGAATTGTTATCCAAAAAGTTGGCTTACAAACTGATGTAACAGTGGTAGGCCCCACTGGTGAGCCAAAAAACTGATTCACCATTAAGGATGCTCTGACCTTCAAAAGAAGTATTTCACACTTTTTTGCTCAGAAAATCCTATTGTTTAATTGGTTTTGAGCATATTATCATGATCATGTATGTCAATTAACATTATTAATCAACTAATTAATAGTTAAATTTATCAAATAGTTTTTTGTTCAACTGCTCATTTTAGTAGCTATTTGCTGACAGTTTAAATTAGAATAGCTATTTGTTATACGAACAATTGTCTAATAATTAAACAATTAATTTTATCGAATCAGGTCATAGTTAGTATCAGTATCTTAAATACAGTCGGAATAGATTTTGGATATGAATTTGATTGGTATAAACCTTATACTTTCATTATTAATTGGAGTGGTATATTATGCGTTCCACAGCTTTGAGGCCACTGATTGCTACGCCAATGGCATTCTGATTGAGAATGGCACGGTCGACTGGTCGAGGATAACTTGTGTGTGTTCTGTCACAAAGCTAAACAACAGCATATGCTAATTGCGGCTTGTAAGTGAATTTTGTCCATGAAAGTCGTGAATTTTGGTACGTTAAGATTCTTTTGGTCATGGAATTTTTCTATTTGCTTGGTTGTTTTTGGCTCAAACGAAAAGTAACAACGTACAGGGAGTTGAAAGTAGGTTCAACAGCTTTTGGTGCTTTGTTTGTCATGTTGGGTCATGTCTTGTCCTGTCACAACGCTTTACTCTAATCTTCAGGAATTAATAAATAGGTTAAGGTGGAAAAACATAGTGCTCGAGTGACAATGAGACTTGACTAATGTTTTAAATGAAGTTGGCAGCTAATGGGGGATGTTCCTTGCCAAACATCCTTGCTTTATGGTTGAGGGAATGATGTGTTCCACTGATAGCACCGTTATGAGGTAAGAATGAGCGGTTTTGGGTGCCCCATTCAAACAATTAGGAATCAAAACTAGTTAAATTAGTACCTAATTTTTGGGAATTACCTTATAATTTGATTTCGATATTGGGGTATTTGTTATGTTTAATGTTGAAATTTTAGCACCTAAAAAAATTAAGTTTTTATTTATTTGGAATAGGAGATGAGGTGTTTGATGTTTTCATACCTTGATCTTCTATCTTTTATACCAAAAAAAAAAAGAAAGTTAATCTATTAAGTGTGTATGTTTGTCATAGTTACATGAAAAATATAATAATTTATTCTTCCGTTAGTAGTAGAAAACTAATTGATGTTACGGTGAATTCACTATTTGAAAGGTCATTTTTGTAGGGAAAAATCAAATAGAAAAAAAATAGAGAAACAAAAGAAAAGATAATAAAAAATCAAAAAAAGTTTCATTTTTCTCTCTCTAAATTGGATCTAGGTCTTGGTTCCGAGTATTTTTTTGAGACCCGAAACTAGAACCGATTGGACCATGCCAGTTCATCTCTTTTAAGAACTGAAATCGAAACTACTTCACTAGTTCCAAACAAATTTTAGGGTACCTGAGAATCTTGCTCACTCCTATTATGAGGCTTTAGCTATCACCCCTTATAGGCTTCCAAAAATCCATCTGATCCGATTATTTAAATTTGTCCGATCAAAATTTTTTTTTGATGAGGTCAGGAAGTTCTATGTTCTTGGCCCAAAAAAAGAAAAAAAAGCTACTGAAATTTCCGCTTTAGTAAAAAAAAGCCACAAGAACGTTTTCGCACCTAGCGATGCGAGTAAACTTGTAAATTAGGATTAAAAATGGCACTTTAACTTAAGGATGGCAATTATATTTGAGTTCGAGGCACATCCGTCCTGTCCGAAGCAAAATAATCTAAGTTGAATCAAAATAAATTAAGTCTGAATTCGATAGAAATAATTCGAATTCGATGGAAATAGTTCGAATTCGAGTCGGATTTGGAATGAAGGTAACATCTAACCCGGTTTTTTTTTTCAATCCGACTATTTTATTAAACAATTAAAATTCAAATCTAAATTATACAAACCTAAAGTCCCTCTTAGTTGAGCATTAAATGTGCAAATTAATGTTCAGTTGATATGATAGGAAGACACATGCTATTGCATTGATAGGTATACGGAATAAGTTCAAATGGAAAAAAATAATACAAAATTCTTCTGGAGGAAAGAAAATCGATTCTGATCAGATTAAATCTGGATCGGCCTATTTTTAGAAATAAAACTTAATCATATTTGAATTTGGATGTTTCAGCATCCAATCCGAATTCGGTTTATTGTCATTCCTACTTTGACTGGTTATTGTTGGCTAACTATTTAAAAATTAAGTTTGACATCTGAACATGCCTTAAGAAAACAGGCAAAATAAAAAATTATGTTTCGGTTTGTTTTTTGAATAGAAGTTCGAAAATTAAATGAAAAACAAATTAAAGCCTGCTATTATTGGTAACTTCTCAACAAAGTGGCCTTTTAATATACACTAAGCAAGTATAGTGACATTTTTAGTTAAGAACTCTAAAGTTTCATCCAAATTTAAAATTTGGGTTATCACTTTTGGCCAAATTAAAATCAGGTCGGATTCGGGTCTAAGCATTTGGTCTGAGATGTTTGAATTTTTTGGATCAATTTGAGCTCGGAAAAATTTGAACAAATATTGAACAATCGGGTCTAGATATTGGACAACTTAAGGTAGGTATGATTTTGGTCCAAATTCTCTAGAAATATTTGCAAGAAATTCAAACAATCGAGTTTGGACATTAAAAAAGGTCCTAGTCCGATCACATATATTTCGGTCATAAATGTCCAAAAATCATATCAGGAATTCGAGATCCAGGCTCGAGTTTGGATCTAGTTAGAATGTTCAAATTCGTACTCCAAATATGGGTCAAGTATGAGTTTTTGTCCGAACGTCCGATTTGTTCAGCTTTCGAATTTTTGTTAGCCAAATCTCTTGTTTGGCAGGATGCAATGTAACTGTGATAAGTCAAAAATTGCTAGTGTTATGTGTAGCTTTAGCTAGAAGCTGACACGTATGAGGCATACCAATATAGAGTTGTATTTTCAAGTATCAAAGCTATCTCAAGCATTTCAGGTTAGGCAAAAAAAGGGTGATAGAAATAAAACTAAACAAAGAAAGATATAAAAAAAGTGCTTGGGTTGTGATTAAACCATCTAAGATAGGTCAACCAATCAAGTCAAAGTTGCAGCCTCTCCAAGTCTGTACTATCATTCAGATATCATTAGTTGCGCCATCAAAACTCACCAAAGCCTTTTTTTAAGGGTTGAAAGCTACTCAAATTGTTCTAACCCCCTATTTTGATGGGGTTAGCCCAATGAGATCACAAGAATAACATTCCTAAACCTAGCGAGGAGCTTGACTACTTTCATTTCAAAAATCCTGACTATTCTCGCTACTTGCACAAGCAAAATTAACATCACCTTTTGTTATTAGTGAACCGCCCAAATATACAGATGAAAACTCTTTCAAGCATTTCCTTGAACAATCAGTAGGCGTGAGATAAAACTTTGAATTCAAGCATCAACAAGGAGGCTTAAGGCCTAAACAAGATCAGATAGTTATAAGAGAGACCAATCACAACCAAAATAAACTAATTTAACTACTAACTAATACAAGAGTAGAGCAAACTAATCAGGCGAGTCAGCAATAAAACTTGTAGCAAACTAATCGAGCAAACTAAGCAAGTGCTGGAAGTCATTAAGAGCGAGGAATCTAGCCATTCCTTAGTGCTTCAATTAACTGGTAGATGACAAAGTAAGATGACTCAAAAAAGCAAGCTTCATAGTATATGCCTACAATATGATCCTCCTCCTGACAAAGTAAATCCACAAAGGAAAGGATAATTGTATAAGAAATAGTCACTAGCTAGCTTGTTAATTATTTTATGTAAAGAGGAATCGTTAAAAATAATCCTAATTCTTAAGGATTTGGTGCTCTTCACCCCCCTCCATTAACAAAAGGACATTGTAATGTGATTGAGTAATCAAAGTTCTAAAAAACAAGGCTGCAAATAGTGTTTAAAACTAAATTAAACATGAAAAAGTTTGATTCCTTTTTTAGTGCCCTAGTTAACGGTCTAATCAGGACTTTATGATTAGCTAGCTAATAGGTTTAATGCATATTATACTAACGGTTATAGCTTGTACAATAAAAGGAAAATAAAAACACAAATTTTACATTTTTTTTTTTTTTTTGGGGCTGAGTTTGAGGGTCATTCTTAACATGAGGGCAAATTTTCTTGATACATAGGTCCAAACTTGTTATGATGATACTATCAGCCATTTGTATTGTTGTAATACCAACTAGAAATGATGGAGGTTACATCAGCATCGGCTAGCTAGAGATCTAGCTATTTATTTAATTTTAGACTTAGATTCATACTCGATTAAGATTCGTTGGGTCTATGAAGATGGGATCTGCACCCATACTCTTTAATTATGGTCTAGCGGATCTATGGGACCTTAACGGGTCCAAACCATTGAAAAGTTATGTCTGATCCTTTATCTTTTTTAAATTATTGACTCTAGGAGTCACATAATGATTTTGATGATACAAATAATGTGGATAGTAATTATATATGAAATAGTCATTTATTGAATATTTATATTATTTGTTAGTTTCATATATAACAGTCTTTTTGATCCAATTCATCAAATTGGTTACATGTTTGATTAACACATGAGTGTAGCAGTTGAATAGTTTAAGTCTTCGACGAAAAGCTTTGATTGATTATTAATGCAAGTGATATGATAGAATATTGAGTATTTATGGATATTTATTCATATAATCTAAGTGAATAATATTAACAGATTTGATTAGATTAAGTTGTCTACCTAAATATGTGTTTATGGATAGAAAAATATGTCGGTATCATTAATATCTAATGATTTTATTTGATTGATATACTCTAGCCAATTCAAGTTTGAAATTCAAATTTGAAATTCAAAATTTGAGTATCATATAAGATCAAATATGAGTAATATTACTTTGCCTAAATCTCATTTGATTTGATCTTGCTAAATTAACTTATATAATAAAATATTCTACCAAACATGCTAAATGAGACATAACATTGATTTGCAAAATAATATCAAAATGATGATCAAATCTCTTGTTATTTGTTTCTAAGTGATTACTAATATAATTTACGTTACCAAAGGCAAGAAAAAGATCTTATGCAACTTGTCCACTATAGCTGATTTGCATAGAAAATCAAATTAGAATATTCAAGCTCACAATAAAATCAAATTAGAATCTGCAGATTATATTTCAAGAGCGTGAAATCGGATTTCAGGATGTTCTGGGCAGAAACTTCCTTCTTGGCTATTTAAGATAACGACTTACAAGCCTGTAAATAGTGATCACAAGAGCAAGAGCAAACATCCAAGCAAGTGAAAAAAGCATTGAGTTTACACATTGAATTATTATAGTAAGCTTTATTTTGAGATCAAAAATTGAGGTGTGAGTAATTATTAAGGAGTGAACTTAGGAGCTGTGAGTTCAACTCCCCCAAACTTAAATCAAGAGGTTGGTTTAAGTATTTGAGATCTCTAGAGTGAGGTTCTTCTGAGAGATTATTATAGAGTTCATCTTAATAAGAAAAGTAGAGCGTTGAATTCTAGAATTTGATAATTCTAGGGGGACCTAAGCCTAATTGAGGTCCAACTTCATTAAAATATCCTTGCACATTATCTCTATTTGATTTATGTATTTGTTTTCGATTCTGATTTTAAGTTTTTGAGACCACCCTATTTACCCCCTCTAAGGTGATTGCAATCTTCAATTGGTATCAGAGCAGGTCCTATTATCTTAAGACTTAACCGTCTAATAGCTTTGATCTCATGATTAGTTATAATCTTGACTCTAATTGTACACCTTTTTTTATAGGTACTAATTATTTATGGTGGTACAAAATAATGGAATTCTATGTTAAGCACAAAGATCTCGATCTTTGGGAGATCATCAAGAAAGGTCCCATTATCATTGAAAAATCAAACGATCGGTTTACAAACAATGATCACAAGATGGTGTCCAAAAATTCTAAAGCCATTAATATGCTATACTGTGGCCTTTCTCTTGAGATTTGTGAATCAATTTTTCATTGTAAAACTACAAAGGAGATTTGGGATGCTCTTTGTCAATTAGATAGTACTAATGAAAAAAAATTTAGATCTTGATTTGGTTAAACCGGAGAAGACAATTGAGATCAATAAGTCCAAAGTTTATAATGTTGGAGATGGCAATGATTCATACAGAGAACACAGTGAAATTAACAATGTCAACAAAGAAATTTAAGACGTTAAAGATGATGGCTACTCCTATGGACAACGACTAGATCAGAAGCAAGATCGACAAGCACTAGAGTGTGACTCTCAAGAATTACTGACTCTACAAAATGAGAAAAATGAGGTAAATTATTTAATTAATTATTTTTCTCAATCCGATCTTGAATCTACTGATTTAAAAACTACAATTGATAAATCTATGTTAAAGTTTCCTAGTTGTAGCAATAAATTTAGAAAATATGTCAAGAAAAAGCGGAAGCGATTTTTAGCCTCTTTGTTATCTCTTGCTACTAATCGTTATGGACCCAATAGAAAATGGGTACCAATCTTTTGGTCAAGAAATTTATCTTTGCAGAAATTAATAAAAGTTACTGGACGACTACATGAAGCATTCTTCATACATCCTCATAGAAAAATGAAGCAAAGTCCACAAGCCTTTTAAAATCTCAAAAAGTTCAAAGAGACAAAATTTGGTTGGAGGTATGCAAACAGAGGTCTTACAATTGGTAAGTAATGGACTGCCTAATGTAAAACTTAGGTAAACTTTATTTCTCAATTTTTCCCATCCATATTTCTTACATGCCTCATGTTGAGGGGGAGATAAATTATACGTGCATACATTGATTGAGTGTCGATTTGATTATTTAGTTGAGGGAAGATACTACATCTTATTTCTGAATAGTTGCTCACACGAAATCACTCACACAAAGGGATGTTAATATGATTATGCCTTTTAATATTAAATCATGATTCAATATCATATAATTCTTGCATAGCACGACATGCTCATTTCATGAGGTTTGCATTAAAATTTGACTTAGCTTTCTTACTTCAATTCACACATGCTCGCCTTTGTTAAATTGAGTGATGTGTCTGATAATTTCATACCAGTGTTCAAAATATGGTTTTCTATTAATTATGTTTGTGAATGTGAGATCTTGCTTAATTATGTTCATAATATTCCCCTTCCCTTCCTTATATTAATTAATTCATTAGAACAATGTTAACGTAATTAAGTTGTATATTTCCCTCCCCTTGATCGATCCCTTCCCCCCTTTTTTTAGTTTTTGCCCTTAATCCAGAGAAAGTGTAAGGGTATTATCCTCACTCAATGCCATTTGGCCATCTTTGTGAGTTTGTGTCCACTAACCCTTATATATTTAGTTGCAGATGTTGAGACAGTAATCTTAGAGCATTCCCAATGTAGTTGGCTCCCAGGTTAGGCTGCCCTACTTGCTATAAATTAAAGACTGGAATCTTGTCAAAATACAATTTCAAAATGAAAACCTTAAAGAGATCTTCATGATCATAGGCTATGGTTATTTAAGCGTATGAAAAATAGGCCATTTGGAAATAAGTTATTGGACTCTTTTGTTACAAAATTTTGCTAGCTTTGATCGTATCTCTTTTTTTCTCTTAAGTATACAATTTCATTTCTTATATATAAAGTTGGCTGCCTCAAATTCCTAAGCTATATGGAATCCCCTTTTTAGAGAACCTTTTATCTTTCTAATTCAATTTTTTTTTTTTTTTTGGGTCTTTTGATTGCACTAGTTAATTCAAAATTGTTGTTAACGCATTGTATATTTTATTCTTTAAGAAACTGAAACTGACACTCTAAAACTAATTTTATTTTGGAGACTTTTTGAAAAAAAGGTAAATTATTTTCTATTGTTTTTTAAATACGATTTTATTTTTGAGAGAAATAAGGCGTAAAAGTTGATGTTCTAAACTTAGACCTCTAATAAGAACTCATGAAAACAATACCAATTGAGCTTACCGACACTAACAGTTATAGAAATTACTTTGTATAAAGTTTTGCAGCAATGTTTTATATGTGGTTGTGAAGACAAAAGTTAAAAATCAATGGTGATAAAATCGATTAGAACATTGAAGCATGACTATATACGATTTAACATAAAATTTGCACCTCATTTGTACAAAAAAATTACGATATCTTTTAAGGTCACTAGTAACAATTTTCATAAACGTTATCAATTGAACTAATTAACTAATATTCGCTAAAAGAGATCTTCATGATCATATGCCATGTTCATTTTTCTTATCTTATTTTTATCTGGATCATGTATGATGATGTTGAGACCATTAAGATACAGCAATTCCTAATAAATCTTTCTTTCCCTTAAAAATTTGACGATGAGATCTCAAAGTTAGTAGTAGGTGTTAGCTAATGTAATTGGTTGAATTTTTTTGTGACTTATATGGTTACCAAAGATTTGAATTAAAATCATACCTGCATTAATTTTTGTACATTTGTATCACTCTATGCGCCAATGAAAAAGCTGGTTAAAATTTTACAATTACTGTTTATAAGAATTATTTATTTTTTATTTAATAGAAGAAGAAAGCTCATTAATGAAAAACAATATAACATCGACATTAATAACATTTATACAAGAGTACATATAAAATATCAAAACAAGTTCTTATTTCAATTAATAAAGTTAATGTTGAAACACTTCTGATGCACACTATACTTGTAGTATCATTCTGGTCATAAACCACATCCTTGGACTTCAATTTATCTTTCTCAAATATCGGCGAGTTATAGTGTAACTTTATAGAACACATATTTGTGTAATATAATGGATCTAACTTTAAAGAACTATCATCTTGATCAAGCCATATGAACTTTCAATTGCTGTATTATTTCTAACCAAAACCAGTGAAACCAACTGATAAAGTTAGGCATTGTTCGACAAGAGGGTTTTAGGAAGTGTTTAGCATTTGGACGAGTCTAGACTGAATTTCTCCAAATTTAAGATGTCTGGTAAATTGGCATATGATACCAGCGAATGACATTTCAAGAAGCAATTGCAAACTTTAAAGTAGTTAACATTTTTTGGACCGTCTGAATGTTTCAATATTTGCATGCCTGAAATACCCATACTTAAATTTGGGTACACAACTTTCAGCATTGCTAATTTGTCTTATGCTTTCCCTGCATAATCACATTATCGTTGATGTTCATTATTTAATTGGCGCCCATCAGCCTGCGCTCGAGTGGAAGAAATCCTCAAAGGCACCACAAATTTTTATAAGACTTTGATATTAGTCATAAATAAAAAATTATATTTACTTTTATTTTTGTAGACAAAACAACAGCAGCAGCAACAATAAAAATAACAATAATAATAATAATAATATAGTCGCAGTGGTAGTAGTAGGATGGCCTAATGGGAGGAGTTGAACCTTTCAATAATTGACTGGGGTTGAGTCCACCATACGTATACATGAGTCACTGGGGTGTCCCAAAAAAATCGAAACCTAAAACCCGAAAAAATCGGTTAACCGAACAAATTTTTCAAAAAAATCGATTTGGTTAACGGAACTGAACAAAATTTGGTTTTCGGTTTGGTTACGGTTCGTGCTGTTTGAAAATTCGGTTAATACAGTTAACAGGCGGTTAACCGAACCAAAAATCATTTTACTTTTTGAAAATTATACATAAAAAATAAAAAATTAGGTAAGAAAGTACATTTTTTTATTATTTATAAATGGTAACCAAAGTTTAATTTTTATAAAAAAAATTTAAACATAAAAAAATGAAAAATATAGGTAAGAAAGTTTATGTTTTTTTTAATTTGTGAACGGTTAACTGGTAACCGAACCACATAAATCGGTCAACCGAACCGAAAGACTGGTTAACCCACTTTTTTGGTTCTATTACAGTTCGGGCTTTGGGTGGACTGAAATTTTTGGTTAACCGACTTTTTTGGTTCTGTTACAGTTCGGGCTTTGGGTGGACTGAAATTTTTGGTTAACCGAAAAACAGTTAACTAAAATTTTCGATTCGGTTATAGTAACTGATGGAATATGTAGTGATTATTCCTATGACCGGGATATGGAGAATGAATTCATAAACAATAAATGGTGCTCCATATTTCCCTAGGATACATATACTTGTATGTAACCCATATTAGTGGCCCGAATATGATAATTGTTTGCCTCATTTTTGGCTTTCCAAAAGGTTACATCCATGTGAAAATATTTTCATTTGACAAGAAAAATACCTTTGCATTTTCGATCTTAAAGAAAATCCTGCCAAGTAAAAAAAATAAATTGAAATAAAAGGGGGGAAAACGATATGGAGTGACTTGCAAACATGAGGTTTGGATCATCAATTTGGGCCATGATTCGGACTTCGCAGCTGCTCTTGTGTTATTGCATTTCATAGCCAAAAACAGATACAACCCAAGAACAGAAAAACAATGGTCGTAAAGCTTTTATGTTGAGCATGGCTATACAACTAAAGACAAACTATTCCCAAAAGATTGGGAGAACAATGGCGATAATTACGAACATTTTTCCAACACAAAAGCAAAACATTTAAGCAATTCCTCGTATCTCGAATGGATTTGAGCTGACACCTCCTTGTTACAAGATAGGTCAACTCCCACTAGATCACGTATAATGTTGTCGACATATAACTAAAGTTACACACCTTGAGTAAGGCAATGGACAACTTAAACACTAGTATGGATCTCGTCGAAGTTGCCTCTATGAATGAGTTCCAAATGCACGCAACATTAACTCTGAGAAATAGATCAAGTAGGGCATCTAAAACTATGCTATAGTTTCAAGGAATGGGTAATCCGTGTACCCAACAGCAGGATCAGAAGTGTAAAAAGTCTCTCTGCGATACTTGTTGAGAGGAACATCAAGCTCAAATCTTTTGGGTAAATCATGGTTGGCCAAAAACAATCTACCAAAGGCTACAAGATCAGTATTTCTCGCACCTACGGCTTTGTTTCCGTCTTCTCTTTTGTAACCCCCAGCCGCAATGAAAGTGCCTTTGAAAGCTTTTCGAATAGGTAGTAGACTGTGTTCAAGTTCCTTGTCTTCTGCCTTTGTCAACCTTGGTTCTATTACATGGCAATAAAGGATGCCATATTTGTTCAAAGACTTGGCCATGTATAGGCCAAGCGCGTCTGGGTTTGAGTCCCATGCTTCCATGTAATCGGTGAAGGGGGACATGCGAAACCCAACTCTATCTGGACCGATTTCATTGACAACAGCTTCAACTATCTCGAGAGCAAACTTACAACGGTTCTCTAAAGATCCCCCGTACTTGTCAGTTCGGTCATTCACATTGTCTTTCATGA
The DNA here is from genome assembly GCA_029747015.1 of Carnegiea gigantea. NCBI lineage: Eukaryota > Viridiplantae > Streptophyta > Magnoliopsida > Caryophyllales > Cactaceae > Carnegiea > Carnegiea gigantea. The sequence goes on along the minus strand of JAKOGI010000344.1, from coordinate 626,996 downwards.
ACTGGTCGATCAAGTAGCCGTGAGCTCCATGGATTTCAACCCCATCAAATCCTAAGGACAAAAAAATTAGACTAATCAGTTAGTCTCACATGATTGTGCATATCAAAACTCCAATATAATGAAAAGTCGTTACAGGATGCAGGGGAAGTTACCAGCTTCTATCGCGTTTCTGGCAGCAAGTCTTAAATCATTGACAATTCCGGGCATTTAATCAGTTCTAAGACACCTTGGAATCGAAAATTCTGCAGTGTCAAGACCGTTTGCTGGAATTTGAGGTGTTATGGGCTTGTCTGTGCAAGAGATCGGAGCTTGACCATTAGGCTGAAAACCTTTTTTATTACAAGAACAAATATTGGGGGTATACTTATAATAACATGAATCAGAAGAATAAGAAGAAAAATATGATGCATATGCATTTTCTCAAAAACATAATTGGTTTACTTGTCCAAAACATAGGCATGTATTCGTGTCCAGACTCTAGAACCCGAGTTGTAGGAACACAATTTTAACATATTGGCATATCCTTCATAGGCAACAGTTCGCAATTGGCTGAACTTTGACACAGTGGATTTCGATCAGTTTGAAATTGGTACCTTCGTTCGAAACTCGTCCAACACGCACGATTTGACAGAAAAAGATACCCCCTTTGGCATGAACAGCACCAACAATGGGTTTCCAGGCTTCGACTTGCTCCTATTTCCATATAGCAGGGGTATGCTCATACCTTGAAAAACACATTACAATTAGCTAGTCTTGTGTAAGACAATATCACATAATTAATTGAGACATTGAGGTGGATGCTTTTTTGATGACTATTGATAATTAGTCTCATGGCTAACAGTTCATTTAGGATTTACTTTTATTACAATTGCCCCTGAATGAGTTATTAGTCACCCTTATATTTAAAAGTCACCTCTAAAAGAGTAATCTTACAATAACTCTCATGTGAGACGGTCTTATCTAAGAATTTATGCATTACAATATTTGAGCTTAAAGAATAACTTCTATGTTCCCGCCAAAAAAAATAAAATAAAAATAAAAAATAGCGAGGTGCCGTCAAATTACCCTTGAGCAGTATCAAAAACTCCAGTTGCTTCAGTTATGAGGAGACCCGCATTGGTAGCCCCCTGAGAATAATACAAAATTGCATGTGATTGAGGAACATTGCCGTAAGACCTCTGTCTTGTCAATCGTACCAAGGAAACCCTCGAAATTCAGTGAGGCATACTAAAATTTAGCATGGTAAGAGTTCATAATGTAGAAAGATTGGCAACCATGATAATAAATCGGACTGCGAACAGCTTTTTCAGCAAACAAATGCGACAACAAAGCTTTTATATGTTTGCTATCATTTCTGGAACTCTGTCATCTGCAAGGTTATACCTACGAACATTATACTATATGATTTGAAATTGGAATTTTAATTCGATCAAAAATGACAAACTGAACATGAACATTGTACATTCATACAAGATCTAGTACTAAAATGATGAAAAATTCCTCCAATCTAATGAAGCTCAAACAAGAAGGGAAAAAAAGACTAAGATGATCGCCTGCGTGAAAGCTGAAATTTGCCCATTTGATAAGGGGTGAGAAGAGGGATGGTATTGGTAACTGCTGTATGGGCATCTTTCTCTAACGCACAGAGCTCAAACTGACAGTGTTCAAATTCCAAGCCCTGATTGAATGAGTACTTAATAATAATATTTGACAAATCGCAGGCAATAACTCCACGAAGAAGGCATATTTATAGGTATATATTAATGCATCATTATGGCGCCAAATAATTGACTTTAAAATAGTCAGGCGGCTGCTTTTATGGGTACGCCCTGTTTGTGGTGATTTGAGCTAATGAGTTGACTCCCAACGAAGTTGGATTCAAAAGTGGAGGGAGCTGTACGCTCACCTCATTGCTGACTCCCCCGAGTCTTACTACTCCCACACCTAAACCCAGCAAAAACTGATGGGCCTGAAAATTCGATTCAAACTTGCATGAAAATTTTTTTGTTTTGAACACAATTTTTTCAACCTGAATTCAAAAACCCGCAAATTAACGGGTCAAATCTGACCTGAACGCTAACACACCCACTTAACCTAAACATGACATCATTTTTCTTTAATTATCTTTTATTTTCCTTTGAGCAATAATTGTTATTCATTATATCAAATCGTTTGGACACACATTATATAACTATCGCATCCTCTCACAAATTAATAATAGTTTCTTTACTTTTTCAACTTCATTTCCATAAGATAACATTATACATAACTTATAAATCAGACAACTAAAAAAAGATATGAAATGATATCAAGTAATGATCTACTTCTAAGAAAATCAAATAAAATAAGCCAAATACTAAAAACCCCATATTTTTATTGAAATGAATGTGTCTAGTATTTCTTTAGATAAATTACTCTATAGAAATGAATGTGTCGAGAAAGATGGATTGAAGTTTAAAGATGCAGGTTATGTCCAAAATGATACTGCCAGTATAGTGTGCATCCGAAGGGTTTTGGCATCAACTTAATTTATTGAAACAAGGATCTATTTTGATATTTTATATTTACTCTTGTATGAAAGTTATCAATCAAGATGTTATATGGCTTTCTATTAATGAACTTTCTTCTTCTGTAAAACCCAAAAAAAATGATTCTTATAAAAAGTAATTTTACAACACTTAGAATTTTGAGGCAACAAGTTTAAACCTTTTTCATTGGCATATATAGAGTAATACAAATGTCCAAAAATTGATGTAGGTATGATTTTAATTCTAGTTTTTGGTAACAATTCACAAAAAAACTCAACCAATTATATTAGCCAGCACCTACTACTAACTTTGAGATCTAATCGCCAAATTTTCAAGGGAAAGAAAGATTTATTATCAAAACCTCTTTTTATCAGAAAAAGTTTATGATAAAAAAAGAAAAAAAAACTTGGCTAAGCTCTTTTACTAGGAATTGCTGTATCTTAATGGGCTCAACATCATCTCCTATGGCTTAGATAAGATAAGAAACACGAGCACGTCCTATGATCATGAAGATCTCTTTTAGTGTATATTAGTTAGCTCAATTGGTAAAATTTTTTGAGAATTATTACCATACTTTATAAGATATCGTCATTTTTTTGTACAAATTAGGATCAAATTTTAAGTTAAATCATGCATAGTCATGCTTCAATGTTCTAATCAATTTTAGCAGCATGGGTTTTTAACTTATGTCTTCACAAAGACATATACAACATTGCTCCAAAATTTTATACAAAGAAATTTCTATAACTATTGGTGTCGGTAAGCTCAATTGGTATTGTTTTTGTGAGTTTTATTAGAGCGAGACCTGAGTTTCGATTTTAGAGTCTTCTATATTAATCTTTACATCTTATTTCACACACACACACACAATCATACATAGCAAACAATAGAAATATTACTTTTTTTTCAAAAACACTTCAAAATAAAATTAGTTTTGGAGTTTCATTTTCAGCTTTTTAAAGAATGAAAGATATGAAATGTGTTAACAAGAAGTTTGAATTAGTGCGATCAAAAGACCCAAAAAATTGGATTTGAAAGATAAAAGGTTGTCTAAAAAGGGGATTCTACATGGCTTAGGAATTTGAGGCAGCCAACTTTAGATATAAGAAACGAAAATTATATTTAAGAGAAAAAGAGATGCGATCAAAGCTGGCAAAATTTTGTAACGAAAGAGTCCAATAGCTTACTTCCTAGTAGCCTATTTTTAATGCACTCAGATAAACATATATAGCATATGATCATGAAGACCTCTTTTAAGATTTTCATTTTAAAATTGCAATTTGACAAGATTCTATTTTTTATAGCAAATAGGGCACCTAAACTGGGAGCTACATGTGTTGTGGAGTTAAGAGCACTAGCAGCAGTAGCCTCGTGGGCGAAAAAATTGGCCCAAAAAGGTTGTGGGCTGCTCACTGCCTTGCAGCATTCGGTTCGGGTCATATAGCTCATCGAGCTATTCCGGGCTGCAAGGTGCCTCGCCTAATTTATTTTTGGTTGGTTAGTGCCCTAAAAAGATGTCGTTTTGGAGTGTTAGCCACCTTTTTTTACTAATTTTTTTCGCTGAATAAAAAGGAAAAATGTGACTGTTGCCTGGCAGGGAGACGTTGTCCAACATCTCTCTTAGCTTGATTTAATTATTTTTGGCTCAATTTTTCTCTATAAATACCCCACTTGTCTCCATAATTCTCACAACAATACATCTCCATCTCTCAATCTCTCATCCTCTCAATCATTATTATGTTGAATAGGCCGTTCATAATAGATAATTTCAATGTTGAAAAGCTGTCCAATGGGAAAGAATCATCCTCCTCATCAGATGATGATATCATGCTACCTGTTATGGGGGCTTTTTTCCAACATCAACAACAAGTGCAAAAACAAATGCTGTATTTTAGCTAAATAGATTAAAACAATCATTTGCTATTTATACTGCTATCTAAATCGTTAAACACTAACAACTAGATTAAAACAATCATTTGGTATTTATACTGCTATCATCTGCTCGGCCAGTTATTTTAGCTAAATAGAACCTTAGTAGACAGTATTATCTCTAACTCAAGAAACAACTTAATAAGACTTGCTCAATAGATAAGATAAATAACTCACACCAAAGGTGTGAAATAAAAACCTAAAAGAAAAATCCTAACTCTCACAAGAAGAGAAACTCTAGGTCTCACAAAAAGAAGAGAAAATTTATTTTAAAAAACAACAATAGCACCAAATTTTAAAATTAATTGAAAAAAAAAATGAAAGTAGAAGAGGTTTATCACTGATTATCACTAGACCACTAATAGCGCTAACCAACTAGAAAATGAGAGGAAGGAGTGATTATAAAATTAGAATTTAGACAAGATGAGAGAATTTTTTGTTTTTGTTGCTAGGTTTTGTTTGGCATACTCGTATGTAACCATATTGGTGGCCCCAACATGATAATTGTTTGCCTCATTGTCAGCTTTGCAAAAGGTTACATCGATGTAAAAGTATTTTCATTTGACAAGAAAAACACCTTTGCATTTTCAATCTTAAAGAAAATTTCACAAAGTCAAAAATAAATTGAAACAAAAGGAAGAAAAAGCTTTAAGAGTGACTTGCAAGTATGAGGTTTGGATCATCAATTTGGGCATGAGAAAATGGGAGTTGCATGGCCAACACCATGATTCGGCCTTATGTTATGGGTTGATAATTCAACAAATTCAAATCCGAGCAGCGCTGGCGAACTCACTCAAGACTTTTACTTAGTTTGCTAGTAATCCCTAAGTGATCCTAAATTAGACTTTGTGAAAAGCTAAGTAAGCACACTTGCACACAAAGAGAACTTACAGAGAAAAAGTAGAGAGAGAAAGTTTGAGAGAATGCTTTATATTGCACTTGGAATGCTTTGAATGGCTCAGTTGTAAATGAGCCCTCCTTGGGGGATATATATACGTCCGCCTCCTCATTGGACGGTGGAGATCTATTCGATTCTATGGCTATTATTACACTTCCAGAATATTCTATATAAATATCTTAGATACTACATAAGTGTAGAACTATATAGAACATTCCAGAGAGTATTCTAGAATATTCAAGCATAGCTTAGAAGGTTATAGGACTCTTCACATGGTCATAGATACTCTAAAAGCTTCTAGAACAGTCTAGATAGGTCTAGAGTGCTCCAGAAGGTTCTACAACATTCTAGCGTATTTCATAAGGTTCTAGACAATTCTGGAAGATTCTGAAACATTCCAGAACTCTCCGAAGATGCGGCCCGTGATATTTTCTCCCACCCAATCGGGTAACATCCTTGTTGCCTTTGGGTTTTCGTATGCTTGGCCCTTGAGTTGCCTTATTTCCAGGAGGTGTCCCTTCCACTTGGTTGGGTTAATATGTCATGGTTAACTACTCGGCACATCATTTGCGCTTGCATCCCATCCTCGTTCTAGCCTATTTCCTCCTTGCCAACAGCCTTGGTGATATCGAAGGCATGACACCTTCAGGCTCCTCATCTCTCTTGAGGGCGATAAGTGGCCTACCTACTTACTCTTCATGAATCGAAGGACAGGTAGGACCCTTAATTTCTTTCTCAGCTTCCTGTCTCATGGGTATTACATGAGCTTGTCGCTTATCCATGATGAACAGGGTGCCAGCATGGGAAACTATGACAACCTTCGCCTTATCGAGGAACTTCATTCCTAGATAGAACTTCATCAAGTAGAGGGATGGTTATGTCGACTTTACCTTTCCATGGTCCAACTTGGATGTCCGTACCTCAAGCAACTCTATGAATTGGAAGGCTCCTTGCATTAACTCCCTTCACATAGCCCTTCTCCTTTTTATAAGGTAAGCTAATCTCGTTGACGAGTGCTTTTGCCATGTACACGTTGTCTGCTCCCGTATCCACCGTTGCTTGGAGTTTCTTACCTCCAACTTCGGTCTCCACAAACATGCAGCCACTGGCTGGCTCCCCCGCCTTGGATTGGATGGAACATAGGAGTAATATTGAGGCAACATGCTTTTCCTCTTCATGCCTCTCTTCTTCCATCACAAGAGCGGTAAGTTTGCTCCATTTTTGACACTCAACCACTGATTGAGGTCTATTGTAAAAGAAGCATGAGTATTTCCTCAGTTCCTCATTCTTCTTATCCTTCAATGATGTTGGCTTGTCCCTCCTGAGACTTATCCCAGTCTCCATCACTATCACTATTACCCGGGGTCTTCTTACCTCGTGGCTTTGAAGATTCCCTCTTGAACTCGATAAGTGACTCGGCAGCGGCGATCGCCGATGCGTGGTCTTGCACCTCTCGTCTCTTCAACTCCATCTTGGCCCATCCCTGAAGGCCATCGAGGAAATAGAAGAGTGCATCGTGCTCTCTCATGCTCGGAATCTGCAAGAGTAGCTCTTGAAACTCCTTGACATATTCTCGAAACTAACCATCCTTGTGCGGAAGGCACCGAAGCTAGGTCCTAACCTCGTATTCAGCATCATCGAGATAGAACTGCTTCTTGAGTTCTCTCTTGAACCCGTCCCATGTGTTGATAGGATCGGATCCTCTCCGGATGTCATCACACCTGCGATGCCACTAAACAAGTTCAACATCCTTAAGAGAAAAGGAAGTTGTCTATCTCCCTTACACTCCTAGCCTTGTGGAAGGCAGGAGATCTTGGTGCGTTCCCTTTTGGAGTGGTGGATACTTGGATGACTCCATCGTTGGCCATTGTGGCCATGTACACCTTAATTTGTGTCTCCAAAGCCTCGACACCCACCCTTGCCTTGTACACCTGGACCTTGACCTTGCAAGCTTGGAGTTATCTATCCTTCGCGGCCTCAAATGCTTAAAGGGCTTGGAGTTCCTTCTTGAAATCAGCCACTATAGAGCTCGTAGCCGCTTGCATCTGCCAACGAAGCTCATCCATGCCCCACATGGACTCGAGCTCCTCGATGCGTTTGTCCATGTCCTCGACCCTACCCGTTAGGGCGGTCATAGAGTTGGTGAACTTCGCAAGCCTATCCACCACAAGGACCATCATGTCCTTGGTTTTGTCTTTGCCCTTCTTGCCACCTTGTTAATGGTTGGCATCGGTTACATTTGAAGCCATGATCTTCCATACTAGAATCAGACTTTGATACTAACTGTCATGGGTTGATAATTCATACAAACTCAAACCCGTGTGGCGCTAGCAAACTCGCTCGGAACCCTTCCTTAGTTTTCTATTAAACCTTAAGTGATGGTAACTTAGATTTTGTGAAAAGCTAAGTAAACACACTCACACACAAAGAGAACCTAGAGAGAGACAGTAGAGAGAGAGAGAGTTCGAGAGAATGCTTTGTATTGTACTTGGGATGCTTTGAATGGCTTGGTCACAAATAAGCCCCCTGGAGGTCTATATACACATCCATCTCCTCATTAGACGGCAGAGATCTATTCGATCCTACGGCTGTTATTACACTCTCAGAATATTCTATATAAATATCATTTATACTCCACGAATGTAAAACTATTTAGAACATTCCAGGAAGTATTCTATAATATTCTAGTATAGCCTAGAAGGTGCTAGGACTCTCCGCAAGGTGCTAGATACTCTAGAAGTTTCTAGAATAGTCTAGACAATTCTAGAGTACTCTAGAAGGTTCTAAAACATTCTAGGATATTCCAAAAGGTTCCAGACCATTCTGAAAGATTCCATAACATTTTATAACCTCCCGAAAATGCAGCTCGTGACACTTAGTGGCTGCTCTTAAGTTCTTGTTTGAAGCTCATTTCAAGTTTTTCCACACCTTTTAACATTGCCCTGATGATCCTAGCCAATAGGTTCTAAACTCAGAGATTTTTCTTGGACTTGTTAATTTTAAATTTATTTTATTTGCTTAATCCTTATTGCGGCTCATTTTACTTAGCTCTCGATCTTCCACAATAAGTGTGGCGGCTCTCACCCTTCTCTCTAACTCACACTCACTCTTCGTTAATTTTATAGCTTTAAGTAATAAAACTCTACCAAAATTTTCCATTACTAAAACTATTTTGGACTAGCCTTCATCATACTCCTAAATTTTCTGAGGAGCCTAGAGGAAATATAACTTTCATGCTTTCAAACTCAAACAATTAATGGTCGGTATGGAAATGTCTTTAAACACGAAAACAACCAGTTTCAATTTCTTTTAATATTAGTTTACTGCATTTGTTGAAGCATGTTTCAATTTGACAATCAATGATTGTCGTTATGATTACCGCTTTATTGTGTCTTATGTGCTAATGAAAGCAGTCGTCACTGAATTGATAAGTGTTTATTACTTTTTATTCTCTTTCAATTGGTTCCTAGTGTTAGCTTTTTTAAAAGCTCACATTGAATTTTTTAATATGTTTTGATGAAAAACAAAAAGGGATTAATCAATTGATATATTCATCATGCTATAATTAATAATCTTAATAATTGTTATTGTTTAAATGTGCTATATTTTTGAAGTGGATGTTGGAATATTAATATTACTTATATTGATTTTATATAAAGTGTCACAATATCTTTAAGATTGTTTAATATTCAAATTTGAACATGTTATCTTTATGATATTATATTGTGTAATTCAAATTTGAATATAAGATTGTGGAGCTATATTTGTCAATGTCAAAGATTTGCTCTTAATATGATAATATCTTGTGATACAATATCTTGAGAGATTTGCTGCTAATTATTCAGCTTCTAGATTTTTCCAGCAAGGATTTATTACTAAAATAAAGATGTTAGCTATTGGAGATCAGAAAAGAAGATCGTTGGACAAATCTGTGAAGTTCAAGGGCTTGAAGGACCAAGTTCAAGGTCTTGAACTGAATGAAGAAACTATCTTCCTTATTGGGTGCAACGGATACTTTCCATAATTTGCTTCGTCTTCTTCAAAGCCTTTTGCCTATAAAAAGGAGATGCTTTTGCAACAGAAAAACAAAAAAAAGGGAGAGCACAAGCAAAGATAGAAGAAAGAGAGCAACACTTGCAAATCAAAGAGAGCAAGCACTCATTGACATACATCGAGCTTGTGTTGGCATATCAATTGTGTTTATTTACTCTCTATATTATAAAGTGTATATTGTTATCTTTCTTTGTATTGGGTTGGATTGATTAGTCGGAGGGCCGACTACCCAAATACGGTTGAGGAGCAACGCGTACGTTGGGACACCTATAGTTGTAGGGTCAACTAGTAGGTTGTACGATTAGTGAATCGTGTGTAATCGACCGACCGAATAAAAGAAAGAGGTTCAAAATCCCATCGGTGAGGGGCGCCTGTGGGTAGAGGACTAGGCGTGGTCGAACCTCTATAAACAACTTATTTTGTCCACGTTTATTTTTTCCGCATCTCTATTTCAATTATTTTGTAAATTTAATTACTATCTTATTCATCATCCTCTAGGGTGATTTAACTAGCCAAATCGGGCCAACACCTGGCACTAATGAAATTCTGATTATTGTGCATTCCTGCAGCTCCATGTTTGTTTCTACGACTAGAATAGTTATTACATTTCACAACCCCCAAAAAAAAAAAAAAAAAAAAAAAAAACAGATACAACCCAAGAACAGAAAAACGATGGTCATAAAGCTTTTATGTTGAGCATGGCTATACAAATAAAGACGAACTATCCCCAAAGATTAGGAGAATAATGGGGACAACTACGAACATTTTTCCAAAATGAAAGCAATACATTTAAGCAATTCCTCGCACCTGTAATGGAATTTGAACTCATACCTCCTTGTTAGAAGTGAAGACAGATCAACTCCCGCCAGATTACCCATTTGGTGTTTACACATGGATGAAACACAACCTAGATACAACATATAATGTTGTCGACATACCAGTATGGATCTCGTCAAAGTTGGGTCTTGCTATAAATGAGTTTCAGATGCATGCAGCATTACCCTTGCGAAATAGATCGAGTGGGACATCTAAACTATGCTATAGTTTCAAGGAATGGATAATCCGTGTAACCAACAACAGGGTCAGAAGTGTAGAAAGTTTCTCTGTGATACTTGTTGAGAGGAGCATCAAGCTCAAATCTTTTGGGTAAATCAGGGTTGGCCAAAAACAATCTACCAAAGGCCACAAGATCAGTATTTCCCGCAGCTACAGCTTTGTTTCCTTCTTCTCTTTTGTAACCACCAGCAGCAATGAAAGTGCCATTGAAAGCTTTTCGCATAGGCAGTAGACTGTGTTCAACTTCCTCGCCTTCTGCCTTTGCCATCCTTGGTTCTATAACATGGCAATAAAGGATGCCATATTTGTTCAAAGACTTGGCCATGTATAGGCCAAGCGCGTCTGGGTTTGAGTCCGATGCTTGCATGTAATCGGTGAAGGGGGACAATCGAATCCCAACTCTGTCAGGACCGATTTCATTGACAACAGCTTCAACTATGTCAAGAGCAAACTTACAACGGTTCTCTAAAGATCCCCCATACTTGTCAGTTCGGTCATTCACATTGTCTTTCATGAACTGGTCGATCAAGTAGCCGTTAGCACCATGGATTTCAACCCCATCAAATCCTTAAGACAGAAAATTAGACTAATCAGTAAGTCTCACGTGATTGTGCACATCAAAACTCCACTCTAATGAAAAGTTACAGGATGCAGGGGAAGTTACCAGCTTCTATCGCGTTTCTGGCAGCAAGTCTGAAATCATTGACAATTCCAGGTATTTCATCAGTTCGAAGACGCCTTGGAGTTGAAAATTCTGCAGTGTCAAGACCATTTGCCCGAATTTGAGGTGTTATAGGCTTATCCGTGCAAGAGATCGGAGCTTGACCATTGGGCTGGAAACCTTTTACATTGCAAGAGCAAATATTAAGAATAGATTTATAATGACATGAATCAGAAGAACAAGAAGAAGAATATGATGCACGCATTTTCTGAAAATCAGAATTGCTTAACCAGTCAAAACACACAAAAACCAGCTGTGTTCGACACTTAGACATGTATTCATATCAGACTGTGGAACCCGAGTCTAAGGAACACAATTTTTAACATATTGGCATATCCTTCTTAGCCAATAACAGTTCACAATTGGCTGAACTTCGACACAGTGGATTTTGACATATACAGTTTGAAATTGGTACCTTCATTCGAAACTCGCCCAACATGCCAAAGTTGACAGAAAAAAATACCACCTTTGGCATGAACAGCATCGACAATGGGTTTCCAGGCTTCAACTTGCTCCTTTGTCCATATACCAGGGGTATGCTCATACCTTGGAAAACATAGATTACAGTTAGTAAGTATTGTGTGAGACAATCTCACATAAATCATATCGTAAGACGGATGCATTTATATTGACTACTGATAAGTAGTTGTGTGACTGACAGTTCATTTAGCAGTACTTTTATTACAGTTGCCCCTAAATAAGTTATTAGTCACCCTTATATTTGAAAGTCACCCCTAAAATAGCCGTCTCACAATAACTCTTATATGAGACAGTCTTATCTAAGAATTTGTATATTACAGTTTATAAGCTTAAAGAATAACTTCCAAGTTCCCTGGGAAAAAATAGTGAAGTGCTGTCAAAATTACCCTTGAGCAGTATCAGACACTCCAGTTGCTTCAGTTATGAGGAGACCCCCATTGGTAGCCCTCTGAGAGTAATACAGAATTGCATGTGGTTGAGGAACATTGCCATAAGACCTCTGTCTTGTCAATGGTGCCAAGACAATCCTGAAAATGCAATAAAGGATGGGAAACTGAAATTTAGCATGATAGAGTTCACAATGTACAAAGATTGGCAACCACGATAATAAATCGGATTGCGAACAACTTTTCAGCAAACAAATGCTACACCAAAGCTTTTAAGATGATGTTTTCCATCATTTCTGGAACTCTGTCATGTGTAATGTCATAGCCATCAGAAAAAGACTACCTACAATGGATGTTATTTTTGTTCTTCTTTTTTTTGGGTTAGGTACATAGTAGGTGGCCCATTGCTAACGACAGATTCTTAATAAAAAAGAGGGACAAGCACCACTATAACTTTCTTGTCTTTAGCTTATTGGTAGGAAAACATGCGCATATATATGTAAAAATATTAAATTATCTAGAATTTTTTAAGGTGAAGTACCATATATCAAATTTTATTTTTATTCATTTTGGGCTAACTTCACAAAAAAACTATAGATGAAATTAACTATCGCCTTATTGTGTCCATTCTATACTATGAAACACTTATTGGGAACTTTTCGGCAACTACTAACAAAACACAAATTACAAGAGAACAAAAAGTAAAGTGCTTATTTGACTCTCTCTCATATATGCATTTTGGGAGGTATTCAAATATATAAACTTCAAATTAAGTCAAAGTAAACAATTAAAGGAAGCTATTCGACCAAAAAGGATTTTTATCAAGAATCCTATAAAATTAGTTTGTGTGTGATTTAGGGTTGAGATCGATTACATCTGACTTCTACCTTTCTCTTAATCTTATTTGTCATATACCTAGTAATATTATGTAAATTTCAAGTTGGAATCGGAATTTTAATCCGATCAAAATGACAAACTAAACATGAACAGCGTACACTCATACAAGATCCAGTGCCAGAGCAATGAAAAATTTCCTCCAATCTAATGAAGCTCAAACAAGGAAAAAAGGACTAGGATGATCACCTGTGTGAAAGCTGAAATTTGCCCATTTGGTAAGGGGTGAGAAGAGGGATGGCATTGGTAACTGCTGTATGTGCTGACATTTTGATCTTTCTCCAACGCACAGAGCTCAAACTAACAGTGCTCAAATTCCAACCACTGAATGAGTACTTATAATATTTTCACAAATCAGAGGCAATAACTCCACGAAGAAGGCGGCATATTTACGGGTCTGTTAATGCCTCATTACGGGGCCCAAATAATTGACGTTAAAATAGTCAGGCGGCTGCTTTTTATGGGCCCACCCCACTTGTGACGATTTGACTCTTAATGAGGTGACCCCCAACAAAGCTTGGTTCAAAACGCGCATTCTGGAAGGGAAAATTACCATCGAGTGTTGCTTTGATTTTAATATTACTCGGAGGTGTTCTTTTAACTAGAACTGTCTTGCTTTGGGGGGACAAAGGCATTAGGTGCTTTTAGGCTGGCAGTGTCTCAGTCTATAGTGTTTGACTGTTCTACCTTTATGGTGAGAGAGAGAGTAGAGGCAGAAAAAAAGGGCTAAACTCACTGTTCACAAATGTCCAACTTCACGAAGTAGCTCTCTGTCAAGCGCTTTCTGTGTGAACCTCTTTTTCTCTCTCAACATCGCGGTGTACAAAACTCAGTGAAGATGTAGGCAGGTAGCCGAGTTGGTGAGAAGGTGGCACAAGGAAAGTATTTGTCTACTGCAGTGGGAGGCAAATTATTATAGATCGAGAAACAGAAACAAAAAGGTAAGTATTTTCTACTTCAAGTAAGTTGTCTGTTGAATTGAAGTTGGGGTTGATAGTGTCAATAAGTGAGTGTGTAGACTGGTATGTGCTTGGCATGTTGGTACTCAATTTCAGTGAATTAGGAAGAGTGTTCACTATTGTGGGTAAAATTAAAGGGGTTGGAAGGTTGAGTGTGTTCCTGGTGAGTTGTGGTAATTAAACTTAGCGTATATAATGTAAGTAGATAAAGGTTGTGGGTGTCAAGATGTGGGTGAATGAATGCGTCAGAAGTGACGGAGGGGAATGTTATCCCAGGATAACAGTCATTGTCATCCTGAGATGACAATGTTATATGTGAAGGTTAGTTATAGGCAGAATGTGTGATCGTAACCAGTGAAGGTATGGAGATGTTGAAGAGGGCGGTGGTGATATGTAGGGCAACAAATGCATGTGTAAATGTGGGAAACACGCTGTCATTATTGAGAAGTATAGTTGATGACACTTGATTGTTGTGTGCAGGTGGCATCATCGATTTGGTGACGCAGTTGAAGTTGGGTACAAGCAGCAATGATGATGCAAAACAGTACAGTGGAGAACATAGCTGTGCATATGAGAGAGATTATTGTGTATGTTTGCTGGGGTGGGGTGTTAAATGATGGGGTGAATGGGTTAATGACATATGTGGGTGGGAGGAATGCATATATGTGAATTTCACCGAGCATGGGAGTTGGTGATGTGTTGAACTTATTGGAGAGAGAGATGGGGAAGAGTGTCAGAGGGCGACACGTGTGGTATAGTTTAAAGTTTGACCGGAGAATGTTAATGCCACTGGAGAAAGATGAGGATGTTATGAAGTTAGTCGGAGGCAATGATGGGCATGCATGCATTTACATTGCGGGGAAGGACGACCCATGTGCTGGTCCAATTGGGGAATGTCAGGAAGTAGAAGTTGGTGGTGGGGGTGCGTCAATGGCAGGTGTGCGTCAGTGGCAGGTGTCAGGAACATATATGCCGCATGGTGATGTTATCCCACAAGCATGAAGGTGTTAACCCGGGGGAGGTATGACAAAGGTTGGGGTTAGCGACATATGCATACACATGTATATATTTATATATACACACACACACACACATACATATACATATACATGTGTGTATATATATATATACACACACACACATATATATTCAGATATAATATATATATATATATATATATATATTATATATATATATATATTATATATATATGTTTATATATATATAACATATGTATATATGTTTATATATATATATATATAATATATATATAATATATATATATATTATATAGTATTATATATATGTATATAGGTGTATATATATATATGTATGTATGTAGTATGTGTATATATATATGTGTGTGTTGTGTGTGTGTGTGTGTGTGTGTGTGTGTGTGTGTGTGTGCGTGCGTGCGTGTGTGTGTATATATATATATATATATGTTTGGAGTAAATACATACAGTTGATGTGACAAATATACAAACACAGAGGCAGACAGGATAAGTTTTGCTAATGAGGGTATGTGATTGGAGGTGAAGGCCATATTGTCCCCTCGCGCTCTTGAGCTTCAAGAAGCAGTCGTTCAACAGTACATCGAAACAGATGAGTACCGGTTTTACGTCGACGACGGTGAGGTATGTTTGTACTGTGTTTATGTACTGAAGTTTACATGGCAGCTACGTTTACACTTGATGTAACGTGTACTATCCATTCCATTTTGAATATAATGTGCGTTCGTCACGCAGGGTGTCCTCAGCATTGACGAGCGCCTCAGGCATGCTAGGGAGGCTTACACTCGGAGATGGAAGCCCACAGGAGGACACGTGTAGAGGCTGCATTGATGAGGGCAAGGATCGAGGAGTTGGAGGCACGGTTGCTGAAGTTCAGCGAGGGAGCCGCAGTAGCTGGGGCCTGGGAGGGGGCATCTGCTACAGGTGGGGGATGACACAGTCCTGGGTGTGCGGAACAGGGGAATGAGTCAGATATGGACACACAGCACCAGGGTAATGGTGAACGTGGTCGCAGTGATGATGGGAATGACGGGGAGATGGACACACAGAATCAGGGAATTGGTTCTGTCGGTCACACTAAGGACGAGAATGACAGGCAGATGGACTTACTGAACTAGGGAATTGGTGATGCTGGTGGCACCGTTCACAAGGCTGATGGGACCGATGTGCAAGGGGGGGCTGCACTCATCGACCAAGTCCACAACATGACCGGTGGCAGCCATCCTGGGTTGGGGTATGAGGGGGAACTGCAGCCTGAATGTCGTCTTCATACAGCGGAGCAGGATGAATGCACGCAACCAGCACAACCGGGAGCTCCTCCTGATGTACCACAACAGACGACAGAGTGTGTTGCGCAATCCGTTGGGACTGGGCCACATGTCACTGACGATGATGGTAGGTCCGCTGGGCGGACCCCTGACTCCGCTGCCCGAAGTGAGGGAGAGGCACCAATGGGTGACCAGCAGTCAGCCACAGCTGATGCAGGTTGGACCGCAGCGGAGATGGGTACGTGCACCACAGTCGCAACCGGCCAGAAGGACAGAAGCCCGAGGTCTTCCAACATGTTCACGAGGTTGAAGAAAGAACCCCGCGTACGAAAAGCATCCAGGGTCCGGGGATCGCCGTCCATTAATCTTAGGGATTAACTGCATGTTCCTAAATTCATTAACACAATCTGATATGTTGTAATACTTGTAATACTTGTAATACTTGCATGTGTATAATGTTATATCCGGCTTTGAGCATGGGGTTTGGATGAACGTGTAACTCCGGACTCCCCTACGTTCCTGATACGCTATACAAAACGTGTTGCCTAGGATTGGTGGTTTGTTAACCTAGGTTAGTTCTGTTTTGCTGCAGGTTTGGTGATGTTGTAGTTAATCCATATCTACACACACACATATACACACACATATGTATATGTATATGTATTTGTAAATATATAAAAACACACATACACATATATATATCTCTCTCGGTCTATATATATATATATATACACATACGTAGATATATATATATATATATATATGTATGTACATATATTAATATTATAGATATTATATAGTATATATATATATATATCATATATACACAAACACGCACTCATACATATAACTATATCTCTATATATATGTAGATCTATCTGTATATATATATCTATATATATATATATATTATATATACACATACATATATATATATATATATATATATATATACATACATACATATATACACACACACACACACACAGAGACACCATGTCATGTGCATCCTTCGCTACGCTAGCCGTAAGATCTTGCGTACCCAACCCGGGTTAGGGCAGTATGACTTGTAGGATAACATCGCCATACGGCATGCATATACATATGTATAAATGCACAGGCATATATACATGTATACATATAAATATATAGGTATATGGCCATATACGGGGCCTCATTTGTGGCACTAACCGTGAGACTTATTTAGGATAACCCGGGTTTACATTGAAGCATTAGAAGGATGGCGACCGCATTTGGGACATATATATGCATATATATGTGTGTTTATACTTATCATCACATATATAGGTACAATTATAAACATCATCTAATATATAACATTCAAAATGCACAGTACAAACAAACGAGCAACAAACAAACACTTCATGCCATAGACATGCATAACAGATAGTACTACAGGGTAATCCCAATGCCAGGAGTACTAGACGAACCACGGTGACCACATCCACAACTGCACGCAAGAAACTAAGTCACCACATTTGATGGGGGGCTGACAAAATATGGTACGACACACAATGATATTCCCAAAAAAGACACTACACAGGACACATGCCACAGCTCACAGTGACCATATCACAAGCAGAGTTGCAACAAGCACCACAATAGCTGCAATAGCAACCTCGACAACACCTTTGAGTTCTGCAAGCTCTGCTCTCATTCCGTCCTCGACAGCTCTGTCCTTTTCTTCCATCCAGTACTGATTGTGTCGTTCCTCAAGAAGCAGATCATGTGCCTCCCTCATCTCTGCAACCAAGTCATCAATGACTTCCATAGCCCTATTGGGGTATTGGGGGTCCACTTCTTCAAAGTAACCACATGCATAGTCATCCTACTCACAAAAAATAAAATTCACGGGTGTCACTAATAAGAAGAAGAGGATCATATGTCAACTACTGCAAAGGTTCACACTATACAGTAGGACATATAGTTCAACCTAAACACAAATGAAACACCTTACCTGCTTAGGACAACAAGCATATCTTCTGCGGTAGTTGTCATGGTGCTCTACAATTTTAGCCTCCAGCTGACAGTGACATTGATACGTCATATTGCACTGGGAACAAGTACAATCAAAATCTGAAGAACTGCTACTGTGAGACCCCTCATAGTTGCGGCCCCTTAACCAGTCTGTAGTATTGTGTCCTAATTTCTAACTGGGGAAGGGAGAGATTGTTATTTAAAGTAGTAAGTAGAGGAATGGGATAGTGACCACATAGATACAGACTCAAATAGACAAAGTCCTGAAGTGAAGAATTAATTGCATGGGCAGTAGTTATCATCATTAAATACTAAGCAAATGTCACCGCAGTAACACTTTCTCCTTACCTACTAAAAGTACAATGTATGAGCCTCACCAACCCCCATCCCTATATTATTAAAAACCCAAAGTTTTGAACCTGCAAGGCACTTCCACAGTGGGGTACAATAAAAGATGTAATCAATAGCATGCAAGGAACTTCACAAATGCATGGTACCAAATGCCACACAATACAGACACCACCTCACACAATCGGGCTATCACTGTTGCAGCCCCAGAACGACATTTAATAATGGGAAGGTGACAGCAAGAGTTCCCCCAAGATAATTGCAGTGTCCATCCGCGGATGACCCTCCTGTCATCCCGGGTTAAGGTCGGTCCTAAGTTGGGTTAGCACTGTCCGTGTCCAAATTACATGGTCACTGCTACGGGAACACACATACAGTGTGTACGCATTACAAAGCTGCAACACATTGGGGCCCACTGCAATGGGAACATGTCCTCCCGTAGATATGGCGCTCGTCAATGCTGAGGACACCCTGCGTGACGAACGCACATTATATTCAAAATGGAATGGATAGCACACGTTACATTAAGTGTAAATGTAGCTGCCATGTAAACTTCAGTACATAAACACAGTACAAACATACCTCACCGTCGTCGACGTAAAACCGGTACTCATCTGTTTCGATGTACTGTCGAACGACTGCTTCTTGAAGCTCAAGAGCGCGAGGGGACAATATGGCCTTCACCTCCAATCACATACCCTCATTAGCAAAACTAATCCTGTCTGCCTCTGTGTTTGTATGTTTGTCACATCAACTGTATGTATTTACTCAAAACATATATACATATATATGTATATATATATATATATATATATATATATATATATATATATATATATATATATATACACACCACACACACACACATACATATATATATGCAAACATATATACATATATATATATTCAATATCTATATATATATATATATATATATATTATATATCTTTAGTACATTATGGTGTGTGTGTGTGTGTGTGTGTGTGTGTGTATATATATACACACATGTATATGTATATGTATGTGTGTGTGTGTATATATAAATATATACATGTGTATGTATCTGTCGCTAACCCCAACCTTTGTCATACCTCCCCCGAGTTAACACCTTCATACTTGTGGGATAACATCACCACGCGGCATATATGTTCCTGACACTTGCCACTGACGCACACTTGCCACTGACGCACCCCCACTACCAACTTCTACTTCCTAACATTCCCCAATTGGACCAGCACATGGGCCATCCTTCCCCGCAATGTAAATGTATGCATGCCCATCATTGCCTCCGACTAACTTTACAACATCCTCATCTTTCTCCAGTGGCATTAACATTCTCCGATCAAACTTAAACTATACCACACGTGTCGCCCTCTGACACTCTTTCCCATCTCTCTCTCCAACAAGTTCAACACATCACCAACTCCCATGCTCGGTGAAATCCACGTACATGCATTCCTCCCACCTACATATGTCATTAACCCATTCACCCCATCATTTAACACCCCACCCCAGCAAACATACACAACAATCTCTCTCATATGCACAGTTATGTTCTCCACTGAACTGTTTTGCATCATCATTGCTGCTTGTACCCAACTTCAACTACGTCATCAAATCGATGATGCCACTTGCACACAACAATCAAGTGTCATCAACTATACTTCTCAATAATGACAGCGTGTTTCCCACATTTACACATGCATTTGTTGCCCTACATATCACCACCGCCCTCTTCAACATATCCATACCTTCACTGGTTAGGATCACACATTCTGCCTATAACTAACCTTCACATATAACATTGTCATCTCAGGATGACAATGACTGTTATCCTGGGATAACATTCCCCTCCTTCACTTCTGATGCATTCATTCACCCACATCTTGACACCCACAACCTTTACCTACTTGCATCATATACACTAAGTTTAATTACCACAACTCACCAGGAACACACTCAACCTTCCAACCCCTTTAATTTCACCCACAATAGTGAATAGTCTTCCTAACTCACTGAAATTGAGTACCAACATACCAAGCACATACCAGTCTACACACTCACTTATTGACACTATCAACCCCAACTTCAATTCAACAGACAACTTACTTGAAGTAGAAAATACTTACCTCTTTGTTTCTGTTTCTCGGTCTATAATAATTTGCCTCTCACTGCAGCAGACAAATATTTCCTTTCTGCCACCTTCTCACCAACTCGGCTACCTGCCCACGTCTTTACTGAGTTTTGTACACCGCGATGTTGAGAGAGAAAAAGAGGTTCACACAGAAAGCGCTTGACAGAGAGCTACTTCGTGAAGTTGGACATTTGTGAATAGTGAGCTTAGCCCCTTTTTACTGCCTCTACTCTCTCTCTCACCATAAGGGTAGAACAGTCAAACACTATGGACTGAGACATTGACAGCCCAAAAGCACCGGCTGCCCGGGAACTCGAACATAAACACCTTCTAGCCACAACACCTCCGAGTAATATTAAAATCAAAGCAACACTCTATGGTAATTTTCCCTTCTCGGAAAGTTTATGCTCGCCTCACTGCTGACCTCCTCGAGTCATCCTATTCCCACACCGTACACGTCCTGCTGGACTGGATGCATCAAGACGTAAAAATGGTACTCTAAACTACCCTAAACTAACGCTAATTGTCAGTGTTCCAGACTATCCTCCTGCTCAGAATCAATCAAACAGGTTGTTCACGTGAGAAATTGGAACCGGGACGGTAGGTTCTAATTCTAAGGGCATGTTTTTTTTTTTTTCATTCATCTTTTCTAATTTAGCAACTTTAACTAACTTCAACTCCTTCAATTAACTTTAATCCACCTCGATAAAAAATACAAATTTCAACCCACTTCAATCCACTTCAATCAAGTTCAACCCATATCCTTCAAAATTTTATTCTCACTATTTTGACCAATTTCAAAAAATATACTAACTTCAACCCACTTCAACTGAATTCTATACAAATATCTAGGATTCTACACAAGTGTGAAATTGTGGGGAACCCTCTGGAACTCTCTAGAACATACTCTAGAGAAATTTAGGAAAATCCAGGACATTCTAGAGTATTCTAGAGCGGTGCGTGACACATGGTACATGATTTAGGCCCTCAAGACAGTCAAAGAAATGCAAGTTCAAGCACCAATCCTCAGGCAATAATCGAAGCATTATTGAAACAAAGTTATGACCTACCCGTGTATGATCCTTTACATATGTCCGGTTTTGTTCATCTGATTTCCTAAATCTTCAAAAGGTTTAGACTAATATTTTTGCATAGGATGTTACTTAACATCCTCAAATAACAAGCCATAAAGAGAAATTCAAGTTAAGTCAAGTTCTTCATCAAGATTTTGCACTCACAAGTCAACCGTTTTATATTGAGGTCTATTCTAACCGGTTTGAGTTTCTACCTGGTTACTTCCCTTAAACCTAATCTAGACCTGATTTCTTCACTTGGGGTAATTGTTAACATCTTAATGAAGTCATTCACATTTTAACATCAAGTCTACATTGAGTAAAAGAAAGGCAACCAAGCTGCTCCTTTTTGGTGCCAAATCGACCGATTTGACTATTTGTGATCAATGACTGAGATCTCTTCAAGGAAGAGGTTTGTTCATCAACTTGTCTACCTAATTTCTAGCCTGCACTACTGGGAACACCATCATTTGCTCAATTGTAGCTTTGGAAGGTCAATTGGCCACTCGCAGGAGAAATAAAGATAGCCCTTGCTTCTGATTGGCCAACAGCAAAAAAGTCAAATTAGCAAATTTCCTTCTCTCTCACATAGGCAAGTGAATGGCTTGAGGCTGAATAATCATGTTCAAGCTTGAGTTTAGCCTTAACAGCATGAATTAAGCTAGACTCATTAAGTGTACTTAAGTTAGGTTACGCTTAGTTTGCCATATGATTTGTATGAACTAGATTAGACGTTTCCTACAAGGAAACCCCTAAGCAGCTAGGCAGGAACTTGTTTAAATGTCTGGTTGCTTGTTCATGTAATCAAATCATGAATGAATCAATTTTCAGTTGAGCTTTGCTCCTAAACCCGTATCTCTCTCAAACACTCAATCCAGTTTATCTTTACTTAGGCTGAGTAAATTGGTGATCTAGTGAGTCCTCATCAATCCTTAGGAGGTGTTTCTGTATCCTAGGAAAGATTAATGGTTCTAAACTGAATCTTGGTGGTGTCTTCTGTATGCATTTCAGCTTAGAACCTATCTATTCTTGTTCATCCTTCCCAGGTTCACTTGAATCCTACATTCTGTTTTCAGTCCTTTTGAGCTTGCTTGCATTCCAATCTTGAGTGTGAGTTAGTTTGTAAGGATATACATCATATGATTTTAATCCAAGTTTTTGGTAACAATTCACAAAAAACTCAACCAATTATATTAGCTAACACGTACTGCTAACTTTGAGATCTAATCATCAAATTTTCAAGGGAAAGAAAGAGTTATTATCAAAACTTTTTTTAAACAGAAAAAGTTTATGATTTAAAAAAAAAAAAAAAAAAACAGGGGTGAGCTTTTGTACTAAGAATTGCTGTATCTTAATGGTCTCATAACATCATCACCTATGACCCAGACAAGATAAGAAACATAAGCACGTCATATATGATCATGAAGATCTCTTTTGACGGATATCGGTTAGCTTAATTGGTAAAATTTTTGATAATTATTCCCAGAGACTTTATAAGATATCGTCATTTTTTGGTGTAAATGAGGATGAAATTTTAAGTTAAATCATATATAGGGCGTGTTCGGCAACAGCGTTTTGGGTAGCGTTTAGCGTTTTGACTAAGTCAATACACTTATCACATAATTTTTAATGTTCGGTAACGTAGTGTTTTGACTAGCGTTTCAAGTAGCATTTAGTGTTTTAAGTGGCGTTTTTGAAAAGCTAATAGTATTAACGTTTTACATTCAAAAGTAGCGTTTCATATTTTTTTACCAAAAATTACCCTCTGAAAATTTTATCTTTGGAAATTATCTATATCTTTTTATGTCAATTTACAGTAATCAGCTAATCCAACAGCTAAATTTGCCGAACACATTTTATTCAACTGCTCTTCTAAACAGCTATCCGTTAACAGCTAAACTAGAAACGCTATCTGCTACCAGAACAGTTATCCCCTATCTAAACCGCTATCCGCTACTTGAACCGCTAATTTTGCCGAACAGGGCCATGGTCATGCTTCAATATTCTAATCGATTTTATCACCATAGATTTTTAACTCGTGTCTTCACAAAGACATATACACCATTGCTGCAAAATTGGTATACAAAATACTTTCCATAACTGTTGGTGTCGGTAAGCTTAATTGGTATTGTCTTTATGAGTTGTTATCAAAGATCTGAGTTTAGAATCTTCTATATTAATCTTTACATCTTATTTCACACACACAAAAAATCATACATAAAAAACAATAGATATAGTTCAGTTTTAAAAATAAAAAAAAACACTCCAAAATAAATTGAGTTTTGGAGTTTCATTTTCAGCTTCTTAAAGAATGAAAGATATAAAATGTGTTAACAACAATTTTAAATTAGTGCGATCAAAAGACCCACACAATTGGATTAGAAAGATAAAAGGTTCTCTAAAAAGGGGATTCTACATGGCGTAGGAATTTGAGGCAGCCAATTTTAGATCAAAAAATGAAATTATATTTAAGGGAAAAAGAGAGACGATCAAAGCTACGAAAATTTTGTAACAAAAGAGACCAGTAACTTATTTCCAAGTAGCCTCTTTTTAATGTCCTCAAACAAACATAGCCTCAAGATCTCATTAAGGTTTTCATTTTAAAATTGCGATTTGACAAGATTCTAGTCTTTATAGCAAGTAGAGCTAGGGGTGGCGATGGGGCAGGCATGGGACAGGTTTACTGTAGCCTCATTCATAGGTATTTTTAAAATTAATATCCATACTTATACTCATATCCATCGGCTGTTGTAAATTTATACTAGTATCCATACCCATTGGGTATAGCGAATATGCGGAATTTATTCGGGTGCATATAGACAAAAAAGAATTAAACACATATTCGACATCAAACAGTCAATATGTCACATTAACACTAAGTTTCTAACAACATATTATATTACTTCGAATATAACTGAAAGTTTGCCAATCAAAGTAATAAATTAGCACTTGACAGTTATAGTTTCTAAGAAAATGTCTATCCAAAATCTTGAATACCATATAGCTCAAATCAACTAGTAAATATACAAGTATAAACAACAAATTAATGTCTTAAACAAACGGGTGCGGGTTTATATGGGGCGGATATGGGGCAGACACAGAGCGGATATTGAGAAAACGGGTATGGAGCGGATATGGGGCGGGAGGAATTATACCCATACCCATATCTATTTAGCAATACCCGCGTTATATTCATTTTTTTTCATTTTCGCCACCCATACCCATATCTACTTGTGGCGAATTTTGTGGGTTCTAAGCGGGTACGTATTTTTTTACCAACCATAAGTAGGGCAGCCTAACCTGGGAGCTAACTACATTGTGGAGTTAAGAGCATTAGCAGCGGTAGCCTTACGGGCCAAAAATTGGCCCAAAGTCGCTCACTGCCTCATGGCTAGGGGTTGCAATGAATCTTGAATCCGACCCAAATCCATCAGATCTGTCCCATTTGGATAGGTCTAGACCATTATTTTTGGATTCAATAGATCTGAAAAATAATCTGAATCCTAAAAAGGTTTAAAGATGGGTCCACTGTTTATATCCAGATCCGATTCGTTGGACCCATTTACTCTTGTAACCCAAAAATTCAACAAACAAGTATTTTAAACCTACCCTCTCTTTGTTTGTCCTTGCATATCTATATATTGCTAGTCTCTATTTCTAGGGATGGGCATGCGTATCCAGTAAATAATTATCCAACCCTGCCCACTCAATCAATATGCTCATTTGTAATACTAAAGGATAATAATACTGTTACGTTGTGATTTTCGTAAGTATACAGTTTATCGCTGCAATATTTACGGGTGTCGATTCTCAGGATGATATTGCGAAATTAGTTCAGCTAAATTTTCATCGAAATTGAGACTAAATACTAAATTAACCAACTTCAAAATCAAGTTACTTCACAAATTATTAGATTAAATAAACAAGATTAATTCTTGAAATTGTGAGCCATACTCTTTACAACGTTCGAGGCCAAAACAAGAAGAGCGGTGTCCAAATAATGAGCCACCACCAATACTTATCTGTAATGATTCATTTATTCAGAATCCTTGTTTCAGCCATTTTTCCATCGAATGGCAGCAAAGCAAAGCATAGCCAACACCTAGGTTTGTTTATAACACTTCCATTGAAAAACGAAGTTTAAAGAGCATAAAGAAAGATTGAAAAGAAGCCTGACTCGAACGTTCGAACTGCAATGGACGAACAAATTGAAAGGAAACAGCAATCCTAAAATCTCTCTCTCCTACCCTAAGCTACTCCTACTCTCTACTGCTACCCTAATCTACTCTGCCCTACCATGCTGTGCTACCCTCCCCTCGTGCTCTGCTCTTCGATCCCCTTTTGAAGCTTTAAAAAACGCCAACCTCAGCCCCCTTCGGTTGCCCTTCAATCCATCCCTCCAATGGACTGTTTGATGATGGATAATGAAGGAACGAAGGAAGAGAGAGAAAGCAAGTAACGGTCGAAATGGGGATTGGAACGCCGCCATGCTCTGTTCATTTCCTTTTCTCGATTTTGCTGGGCTAAGGAACGAAGGAGAAGAAGAAGGAGCAGGACCCTGTGTGTTTTCTGTGAGTTTTGGGCTTGCTCGGTTAGAAACCGAAATGGAAGAAGACAAGTAGGCAGAGGAAGAGCCCTGTGATTACAGTGGAGAAGATGGAAGGGCACGGTGCTCTGCTTTTCGGTCTGGGTCACTGCACGAAAATGAAGAATGAGGAGGAAAGACCGGGAATGGAATTGGCCAAGGGAGCCTGTGGGACAAAAAGAAGAAGGGGGAAAGCCAAATGGGCCCGGCCCAGAAACAACTAAGAAGGAGGGGATGAAGGGGAACAGTCTGCGGACTGGGCTCGGTCAAGATGGGCCACTGGGACGCTGACCCAGAGAGAGAAAGGAAGCAGAGGGTTGGGTTTCGAATTTTATTTTCTTCCATTATTCCTTGCTTTGATCCAATCGTTGAGCTAGTCACGTATTTTCCCAAATTTTTCAAATCTTACAAAACAAACAAAACAATATCAAAATTCTAATTTAACAATTTATTTTGGAGCAAATAATAGATAATAAAAGGTATAAATCTAACCTAATTTCTGGTTGAACATGTTATATAATAAATAGAATTAAAATAAATCCATTTTCAATCTATTTCTTGTGATGTCATTTGGAATTTCATAGCAAAATTCAACCTCAACAATTTAGATCGAAACTTGATTGCTAATAACAAATATCAAAAGAAGTTTGAATCTGAATTTTGTGTTCAAAATGTATTCATATATTTAACATTTATCTTCATTATACTAATTTAGTCAACGTAGATCTCCACTATAATAGTTATCAGTTATTATTCGTTCTATGGATCTTATGAACTATCGTGGAACTTGTTTTTCGTATTTTGATTGCTGGAATATGATTTTTAGGAGACTTAATTGTATGAGGTACTATTATAGATGTCACTTCTCATTAGTTTTTGAGGAGATTTGGTTGTATGAGGTACTATTATAGTTGTCAGTTCTTATTAGTTGGCACACAAAGAATGTTATTATCTTATATCTCATGTATTGCGATTGTCTTTATTGAAAATTGTGTTAACGTATTTATTGAATGGTTGCTACATACCTTAAACTCCTAATATATATTTGTAAAGTTGTGGATCCATTTAGGATCTGTTTGAGATCCATAGACCTAATGGGTCTAGGAATAGATTCCAACTTTTAAGATCCAATGGGTCTAGACTGAATTTAGACATAAGCCCAGAAAAATAAAATGGATCTGGATATAAGTAGATCCGATCCAAATCCTACTCATTGCCACCTCTACTCGCAGCATTCAACTTGAGCTTCATGGCTCGCCGAGTTGCTGCGGGTCACAAGGCACTCCGCCTAATTTTTTTGTCAGTTAGTGCCCCGAAATGACGTCGTTTCGGGGCATTGACTGCCTTATTTTTACTGATTGTTTTTGTTAAATAAAAAGAAAAAAGCTGAGAAATGAAAATGCGATCATTGGTTGCAGGGAAACATTGTTCAACGTCTCTCTTTGCTTAATTTAATTTTTTTGGCTCTCTACAAATAGCTTACTTGTCTTCATAATTCTCACAAAAATACATCTCAATCTCTCATTTTCTCAATCATTATCATGTTGCATGGTTGTTTGTAATGGATAATTTCAATATTGAAAAGCTGCACATTGAGAGAGAATCATCCTCCTCATCTGCATCAGATGATGATATCACGTTACCCGCTATGAGGACTTTCTTCCAACATCAACAACAAGTGCTAAAACAAAATTTGTATTTTTTTTAATGCTGACATATTGTATTTTTTTTTTTCCAATTGAATATCGTAGTCTATCTCTTTTTTTAAACCGAATTGTAGTTATTTTTTCTTTTCTTCATATATGGCAAGTATGTTGGTTATTAAGTACAATGCGACGTATATTTTGTGGTCATTTTATGTATCAAACTCTTGTGATTTTTTTATTCAAGCATGTCCAAATTTTTTTAAAGGCAACCTCTTGCATGGTTTTTTAAAAAAAAAGTTAAGAGCTTATAATTATTTTTCAAATTATTATGTGCAAATTATTTTTAGCAAAAATAATAAACCCAAGTAACAAAGAAAAACATAAAAGCAAAACTATTAAAAATGTTTGGATGTGGGGTCCATAGGTATTATTTTATTTAGTGAGTTAAAGTGGTGAGTCTTGCATTGAATGGAGGAAGGCTTGTGGGCAAAAACTTGGCTCAGAAGTTGATGTGAAAGTAGTAAACCCCCACTGGTGAGTAAAAAAATTGGGCTCACCACTGAATATGTTCTCCTCCTCCTCCTCACAACAACAACAACAACAATAATAATTCTATCAAAATAATAATAATAATAATAATAATAATAATAATAATAATAATAATAATAGCCTTTTATGTCGTTCAATTTAAGAGGCTAATTTCATAGGTTGTTTTATGAAACTTATTTGTCCTTGGTTCACTCCTTAAATTGCTAAATATTAACAACTAAAAATTGAAACAATCATGTGCTATTTAAACCGATATCTAAATCACCAAACACTAACAGCTAAATTAAAATAATTATATTTCATTTTAACCGCTATCAATCACTCAACGAGCTATTTTAGCTGAATAGAGCCTTAGTAGAAAAAGACTCTGATCTCTTAATCAACCAGCAACTCTAGTAAGACTTGCTTAATAGACAAGAAAAATAACTCACACCAAAGACATGAAATAAAAACTTAAAAAGAAAAACCTTAACTCTCACATGAAGAGAAACTCTAACTCTCAAAAAAAGAAGAGAAAATTAATTTTTTTTAAAGAAAAATACCATCAAATTTTAAAATCGATTAAAAAAAATGAAAGTAGAAGAGGTTTACCGTTGATTATAGTTAGACCAATAATAACGTTAACCAACTAGAAAATATGAGGAAGGAGTGATCTTAAAATTCGAATTTAGAGAAGACGAGAGAATTTTTTGTTTGTGTTGCTAGGTTTGGTGTGCTTTTTTTTTTTTTTTGGGGGGGGATGCTTGGCATACACTACATGATAACTTGATTTTGGTTGCTAGTGTTGCACCAAGTGACGAGGTAAAACGCCAAGAGTTCTTAGCTCAAGTAGCATTGAGATGACCTTTCAAACTGAAGATCATGGGATTGAATTTCATGCCTTGTAATTCTCTCTGATATAGAGATGTGCACGACTACCAACTAAATTTATAAGCTTAGGTATTGTGGGTTAGGCCCATCTCCCTCCCCTGTCTATACAAGGTCCAGTGGGTTGCTCTGAGATAGAGACCAAATGAATCAGCATGCTTACCTTTCATTAAAAACAAAAAAAGAAAAAAAAAAAACAGTGACGAGGTAAAACTAACAGCCGCAACTTGGATTGGGACGTGTTCTTACGTAGTGAAGAAAGGCTAAAGGCATGTTTTTTGTGGTTTAATGATGTCTTGAAAGATCAGACAATGACATTTTATGGACATGTACGTCCCTAATCATGCATGATTTTTTTTAGAGGTAGTCGAATATAAGCTCGTGGACGTGGCATATATGATTCTATGCTTTCCATTGGACATTTAAGTTTCCATTAATGTCGCAGCGCTCTTCCGATATTGAATTGTGAGTGATGCCAAGCAATAATTGAATTAGTAACTGATCCCATGGTTTTTTTTTTTTTTTTGCGCGCGCGTGCATATAAGGTATAAAGGCCAGTACAACTGGAACTGAACCCAAGTATTGAACAATAACTTTTAAAGAGATTACCAACTATACTAGCTAATAGTAACAGATAAAATTTGTAGTAATTATTCCTCTGATCCAGGATATGGAGAATGAATTCATAAACTATACAAATGGGGCACATACTCGTATGTAACACATATTGGTGACGCGAATATGATAATTGTTTGCCTCATTTTTGACTTTTGAAAGCGCTACATCCATGTGAAAATATTTTCATTTGACAAGAAAATTTCCTTGGCGTTTTCAATCTTAAAGAAAATTCCACAAAGTTAAATATAAATTGAAATAAAAGGAAGAAAAATTAGAGTGACTTGCAAGTATGAGGTTTGGATCATCAATTTGGGCATGACAAAATGGGAGTTGTATGGTCAGCACCATGAGCAGCTGGTCTTCAGTTCTGGTTTGAAGCGCATTGCAAGTTTTTTCACACCTTTTAACATTGTCCTAATGGTCCTAGATAATAGGTTCTAAACTGAGATTTTTCTTTGACTTGTTAATTTTAAATTGATTTAAATTGATCGGTAAAATTGATCTGATTTGCTTAATCCTTCTTGTGACTTATTTTACTTGGCTCTCTATCTTCCACCAAAAGGGATGGATATGTCGTCCATTGCCAAAATAAAAGCACCTACATGTCACGATATAAGTTTCTAGTACTAATGAAATTATGCTTATTGTGCGTTCCTACAGCTCAATGTTTGTTTCTGCAACTAGAATAGTTATTGCTTTTCACAACTGTTCATGAACCATCTCAACTAAAAGGTTGAGCTGATGGTTGAAGGTTCAGGAATAGGTTTATCCTCTAACAACCAAAAACAGATGCAACCCATGAACAGAAAAACGATGGTCGTAAAGCTTTATTTTGAGCATGGCTATACAAATAAAGACAAACTATATATCCCCAAATATTGGGAGAACAATGGCTTTCGAAAACGTATATGTTGTCGACATATAACTATAGTTACACACCTTGAGTAAGACAATGGACAACTTAAATACCACTATGGATCTCGTCGAAGTTGGCTCTATGAATGAGTTCCAGATGTATGCGCATCTAAACTATGCTATAGTTTCAAGGAATGGGTAATCCGTGTATCCAACAGCAGGGTCAGACGTGTAGAAAGTTTCTCTGTGATACTTGTTGAGAGGGGCGTCAAGCTCAAATCTTTTGGGTAAATCAGGGTTGGCCAAAAACAATCTACCAAAGGCTACAAGATCAGTATTTCCCTCACTTACAGCTTTGTTTCCGTCTTCTCTTGTGTAACCCCCAGAAGCAATGACAGTGCCATTGAAAGCTTTTCGTATAGGCAGTAGACTGTGTTCCTTGTCTTCTGCTTTTGTCAACCTTGGCTCTATAGCATGGCAATAAAGAATGCCATATTTGTTCAGTGACTTGGCCATGTATAGGCCAAGCGCATCTGGGTTTGAGTCCCATGCTTCCAGGGAATCGGTGAAGGGGGACATGCGAAACCCAACTCTATCTGGACCGATTTCATTGGCAACAGCTTCAACTATCTCAAGAGCAAACTTACAACGGTTCTCTAAAGATCCCCCATACTCGTCAGTTCGGTCATTCACATTGTCTTTCATGAACTGGTCGATCAAGTAGCCGTGAGCTCCATGGATTTCAACCCCATCAAATCCTAAAGACAAAAAATTAGACTAATCAGTTAGTCTCACATGATTGTGCATATCAAAACTCCAGTATAATGAAAAGTTGTTACAGGGTGCAAGGGAAGTTACCAGCTTCTATCGCGTTTCTGGCAGCAAGTCTGAAATCATTGACAATTCCGGGTATTTCATCAGTTCTAAGACGCCTTGGAATCGAAAATTCTGCAGTTGCCGGAATTTGAGGCGTTATAGGCTTGTCCGTGCAAGCGATCGGAGCTTGACCATTAGGCTGGAAACCTTGTATATTACGAGAACAAATATTAGGGATATACTTATGATAACATGAATCAGAAGAACAAGAAGAAGAATATGATGCATGCATTTTCTCAAAATCATAATTGGTTTACGAGTCCCAAACATAGACCTGTATTCGTGTCCAGACTCAAGAATCCGAGCTGTAGGGACACAATTTTAACATGTTGGAAATATCCTTCATAGCCAAGAACAGTTTGCAATTGGCTGAACTTTGGCACTGGATTTCGAGATATACAGTTTGAAATTGGTACCTTTGTTCGAAGCTCGTCCAACATGCCAAATTTGACAGAAAAAGATACCGCCTTTGGCATGAACGGCGTCAACAATGGGTTTCCAGGCCTCAACTTGCTCCTTTGTCCATATACCAGGGGTATGCTCGTACCTTAAACAGGTATTACAATTTATAAGCTTAAGAATAACTTCTAAGTTCCCTGCAAAAAAATAGTGAAGTGCGGTCAAAATTACCCTTGAGCTGTATCAGAAACTCCAGTTGCCTCAGTTATGAGGAGACCCCCATTGGTAGCCCTCTGAGAGTAGTATAAAATTGCGTGTGGTTGAGGAACATTGCCGTAAGACCTCATTCTTGTCAATGGTGCCAAGACAACCCTGAAAATGCAACGAAGGATACTAAAATTTAGCATGATAGAGTTCGCAATGTAGAAAGATTGGCAACCACGATAATAAATCGGATTGCGAACTGCTTTAATCTTCAGCAAACTAGTGCTACAACAAAGCTTTTACAATGATGTTTTCTATCATTTCTGGAACTCTGTCATGTGTAAGGTAATAGCCATCAGAAAAGACTAACTAAAACAAAGATGTTATTCAGTTCTTTTTTTGGGTTAGGTAGTAGGTGACCCATTGAGGGGATATGAAGGAGGGGGACGGCATCGTCCGTCATACCGGTGGAATCTGAAACTGACAAATTCTTAATAAGAAAGAGAGATAAGTACCACTATAACTATCTCGTCTTTAGCTTATTGTTAGGAAAACATGTGCATATATATGCACAAATATTAAATTATCTAGATTTTTTTAAGGTGAAGAACCATATATCAAATTTTGTTTTTATTCATTTTGGGGCAACTTCGCAAAAGAACTATAGATAAAATTAACTGTCGTCTCATTGTGTCTATCATATATGTACTATAAAACACTTGTCGGGAACTTTTTGACAACTACTAACAAAACACAAATCACAGAAGAACAGAAAGTGGAGTGCTTATTTCACTCTCGCATATGTGCATTTTGAGAGGTATTCAAATATGTGAACTTCAAACTAAGTCAAAGTAAACAATTAAAGGATATTCGACCAAAAAGGATTTTTATGAGAATGCTAAAATTATAAAAAGAGTCTGTGTGTAATTTAGGACTGAGACTGACTATATCTAACTTTTACATTCCTCTAAATCCTATTTATCCTATATCTAAGAATATTATGTAAATTTTGCTTTGAAATTGGAATTTTAATCTGATCAAAAATGACAAACCGAACATGAACATCATACATTCATATAAGATCTAATACCAAAATGATGAAAAATTCCTCCAATCTAATGAAGCTCAAACAAGAAGGGGAAAAAAGACTAAGATGATCACCTGTGTGAAAGCTGAAATTTACCCATTTGATAAGGGGTGAGAAGAGGGATGGCATTGGTAACTGCTTTATGTGCTGACATTTTGATCTTTCTCTAACGCACGGAGCTTAAACTGTCAGTGTTCAAATTCCAACCACTGAATGAGTACTTACAATATTTTCACAAATCAGAGGCAATAACTCCTCGAAGAAGAAGGCATATTTATAGGTATATTAATGCATCACCACGGCGCTAAATAATTGACATTAAGATAGTCAGGCGGCTGCTTTTTTATGGGCCCACCCCACCTGTGGTTGTTCCATTTAAGTGCATTCCCAATAAAATTTCATTCAAGCGTCCTTACTAGCAGCTGTTGCGGGTCATTTCCCATAAGGTGTTGTTTGAAGGAATTTACGGCAACTCTTGGTGCTTCTTGTTCTTGACAATTTACTCAGGTGTTCCTCACCGGTTGTTGCTCGTTTTACTTGAGAATGGACTCTCTCCCTCCCTCCCATTTCTATCTCTCTCATCCCCCCCCCCCCCAAAACATAAAATTAACTCCATGATAGGAAAAGGGGCAGCTTCTCATGACCATGACATTCATAACTAATAATTAAAGTCAATCCTCATTCTTTATCTATTTTTTCTTTTCTTAGCACCATTCTCGTATCACCCAAAGCATTAATGTTGAACTTCATAATTTAAAATCAATTACGTTTGATAAAAAATGTTAATATTACATAGTCAATTATTGTATGGCAAAATCAAATTTAGAATTTTAAATGTAAGGTCTATCATAATGCCTCTATTTATAATTTTATGATTCAATTAAATTTTTTCACTTGCTAGTTCATTATTCAAAATTGTCATTTTTAGTAAGTTTAGTTTCTGTGTTTCAAGTAAAAAATTTATTTTTTTATTTTCTAACTTTATAAGGTTTATTATTTTTTAAGTTATTTTTGTCTAAGCTTATGAAAATACTATTATTCTTGCTTTAAACAAAATTTAACTTTTAATTGTATTTTATCAAAAAAATGTTTTTGATGTTGTTGATGGACTACTTGTATTTTATTTCTGGTATCTTCCCTTTTTTTTGAATTAGAGTGATTAAAAAATGTAATGTTGTTATCCTGTAAGCTAGAAATTTTGTGTAAGTGGTGGATATTAATTTGGCGTGTTCCCATGTACGTGGGCACAATGAACTATATTGTTTTTAAGGTTGTACTATTGCTCAATTGTCCAATGAAAATAGCCCACAAACAATAATGTTGTTGATTTTCAATACTCACTTTAAATGAAGTACAAATTGTTAACCCGGGTTAGTCCAAACAGTAAACTTAGGTTAATAAAAGTCATTAACCTGAGTTAACTGTATATAATTTTGAAAATAGTTTAAGATGTTGGTAGTGTGTATTACTTTAAATGTTGTTTTATGACCATTAAACACCGACACTTCAAGAAATTCTTACTTGATTCTAATTTGTAAGTGACAATGCATGGATAGATACAATAACTGAAAAAATTTATCCTCTAGTCTAAAAGGCATTCAAATAAATACTTGTACAATATTCGCTCCCACCAAAATATCATGTTTAGATATTCTATGTCTACATTTTCTTGTCTAGTTATATGGAAGTACTTAGAGTTTATGATTTATGGTTTTGGATTTAGTGTCCCAACTTTACGGCTTAGGGTTTATCATTTGAGGTAAATATCAATGACTTAAAATATGTTATCATATCTCAAATTACTTAGATTAAAGATAATTAAAAACTAGCAATGAAATCCTAAAATCTAAAATGTACAACCAAAAATCCTAAGTAGTCAATCTAAATTGTAAACTAGAATTCTGAACACCAAAACCTTAACTGTAAACCCTAAACAAAAGCCTGAAACCCTAAACCATGACACATCCATCATTGGTTACAAACCAAGTGGCAAAAACCCTATAATATATATGTTTGTATATACTTATATTAACTAAATATTTTTATTTTTTTTTGTAGACACATATAGGCACACTTGTGTGCATCGTACATACACACACCATGAACCATATGCCTAGCTAGAAATCCTAAGTCTTGAAACATCAATTATAGGGTTAAAACCAATTACAGGGTCAAAACCTAATAGACGAAGACCATAAAACATATTATTTTTATAAGTTTTATTTTAAATTAGGTGTGCGTGTGAGTGAGGTGAGATCAATGCTCTAATAAAAACAATAACAACAACAAAAATAGTAATAATAATAATAATTATTATTATTATTATTATTGTTGTTGTTGTTGCCGTTGTTATTATTGTTATTGTTATTGTTATTATTATCGGCAATGGTGGTGGTGTTGTTAATATTAACAACAAGAAGAAAAATTAATGATGGGATTATAATCCTAATAATAACATTAATATTTATCATATTGGTAATCAAATAATAATAATAATAACAATAATAATAATAGTAACAAAAATAATACATAAAATAGAAGATAACAATAATAAAAATAAAAGTAACAATAATAATAATGACAATAACAATAATAATGACAATAACATATAAAATAAATCATTACTGAAATTTTAAATAATAATTTAGTATTAAATATAGAACTTAAAAATAATAATATCATTATTATTAATAACATTAGAAAAATAATATTAGTAAAATATTATCCTGAACAACCTCCTTATTATTATTATTATTATTATTATTATTATTATTGATTACAGCATTTAGTGAATTCCTTGAGGGGAAAGCTCACCTTTCTGCGCCGTCGAGGAGAATCCCTGTGCAAAATCAATCTACAGATTATTCCACGACAACTCAGCATCAGTCCTCCAGAACACTGCTGAGCAATATAACAATAAAAATAACACTTGTTGGTAATTTGCCTTCTATTAAAAACTCGGTCCATCCGATGTGTATGCTTACCTCACTGCTGACGTCCTCGAGTCTTCGCACTCCTGCCCCGTACACGTCCTGCTAGAGGCATCAAGACGTAAAAATGGTATTTCGGAGTCCGCGCCTCCAAAATTGGAAATCGAATGCAGAACGCGTCAAATGGGTTAGTCACCTGAAAAACCGGAAGGAAGAGTATACGTTCCAGTATTAATTCTAGATACCTGCATAAAATATATATTTTTAAAATTTTCATATTTGGTGTTTATTTAATGTTAAAAAAATTAATCACAACATAACAGGATTTATGTGAAAGTTCACAAACTATAAATATCATCGCTTTATAGCTAACATTTATCAATTGAAAGTAGCAAATTTCATTCATTGAATTAAGATGATGCAATGGAAGCTATAGTTATGTGACATAAACAAAAATAATTTATCGATGTAGCAAACTATGAATTTTGACTTTAACACAAGCACAACAAACATAAGTTTCAGTGCAAGGAAAAATGTGTTTGAGTTTTTTTTTTTTTTTTTTGGGTTTAATAGAATATTGTATTGAGACGCTATATTATATAAAAAATCAATAGAAGAATTAAGCCTACAGATTAGGTTAGGACTTTTTTTTTATCAAAGCAGTTCTCAATTTCACTTCAAAAATGGGATCTGAAACTAATCAGACCAGTTCCTCAATATTAGGAATCAGAACGTTTGATAAGTTCCGGTCTGATTCTAAGGTATTTTGCTAATACGAGGAAACCAGCCATAGAAAAAATTCATACCCCCTTCATCTCAATATAATCTCATTGGTTGTCAAAATACAAATCTTAAGAAACTAGTCAATAACACATGAATTGTCTATAACACTCTTTATCTAGCTGAAAAATAAATTTGTATAATAATCCATGAAATTTTTAAAGATATAAGGAGAATATTAGAGTTTCTACAGTGTCAATTTTACAAATAGATATGAAGGAAGTTGATTTACTTGTGAACAGAGGGGCCACTTAATTTATAACATGCATTCATTATCACACGACATATAAGTAAAAGATTGTAATTATTATAGACACATAAATGAAATCCAAGCAATTATTTTACATTAAGAAAGAAGACAATAAACAAATAGTATAGAGCGGATGAAATATGTTAATTTTATATTGAAGAAAAATTGAATGTAACTTGATAATATAATTTTACACTCATAAAAATTACATTGTATGCAAATGAAATTGTCCTTTTTACATTTAAATTGACTAATATAATAGAACTTACATTTATTGTTGTCCAAAAACACAAATCCCAAATAGAATACACTTATCAAAAAAAAAAAGGGAAATTACATTGTAACTGTGACAATTCCAACCAAATAGGGGAACTCTCAGCCCCAAAACCAAAAAACTATACAAAGGTACCATAACTTATGTGGAAACTATTTTAAGGCGCCTAATTTTTAAAACTAATTCTGAGGTACCTTAAATAATAGTGTAACTATTTGTATGGCCTAATTCCGACCTGTGACAACATCATTCCGATTGTTTAAGCGATGAATTTGAATTTTAAAGTGGAAAGCCAAAACTATCCCTAAGCATCTAAATCTTGCAATTATTTTTCAACGGTCAAGGGTTTTTCTTATAAATTCATCCACTAACCATGGTCTTCCCTTTCCTTCCCCACTCCTCTGTTTTCTTCTTGCATTCCCCATTCTCCTTGCATTCGACTCCTTCTTGCATATATCCTTCACATTCGCCCTCCTTCTCCTTGCTACTGCTGCTGCATTTTGGAGAGGTTTGCCTTCCAGTGCTCAAAGAAAGGGGCGTTGTACTCTATCCCCTATTGCTACTGATGCTGCATTTTCAATTACCTTAATTTTTTTTTCCAGGAAGGGGCATGAAATTGAATGAGAGGAATGTCATCCTCTAGGAGCAATCAGCTAAGTGAATTTGGTGATGACTACATATGTCCAAGATACCATATGCAAGGAACAAGAAAAGTGTCTCATTCAAGCCAAAACTCGAGAAGGGAATACATAATGATGACAATGAGATGCAGAAGAGAATTATAGTGATGTTGACTGAAATCAAGGAGTTGTCAGAGTTAAGAATGCTAGTTAAGTTGATTGAAAATGGGCAAGGTATTGTGTACATGCTCGTAATTGGTATTATTGTAACTCTTGTCATTGTGATGGTAGTTTGAAGTTCAGTTGCTAATGTTTTGGAACTGAATATATATTGTTATCATGTAATGAAATGAGTTAGTTGTTGTTCTAGTAAACACATATTTTGTCTGAAATATATTATACTTCACTTTGTTGAAGTAAAGTAATTACATTATTGGATT
Organism: Carnegiea gigantea; assembly: GCA_029747015.1. Taxonomy (NCBI): domain Eukaryota; kingdom Viridiplantae; phylum Streptophyta; class Magnoliopsida; order Caryophyllales; family Cactaceae; genus Carnegiea; species Carnegiea gigantea. The sequence continues at coordinate 588,278 of JAKOGI010000344.1, read as the reverse complement.
TGCACTCTATCACATGACAATTGCAAATAATTTAGCAATGCAATACTCTTAGAACATACTTTGTCTTACAACAGAAAAAGTTAAAAAGTTTTTCACTACAAAATATGACATAATAAGCAGAGGACTGGTGTAGGATTCTGCTACTTGAAATGCTTGTAGGTCAAGTTGTTTGGGATGCTCCAACTTGGCTGCATTGGGTGGAAGGACCTGCTTGAGCTGCTGCTATTGTAGAGGGTGTTGGTGTTAAAGTGGCTGGCTTCTGCTTCTTTGGCCTGCCCCGAGATTTAGGAATCTTGTCTTCTATGAGTATCCTCTTTCTTTTGGTTAACAGTCTGCCATGCTCGTCTCTTGGCCTCCCACAGGTTGGAGCATTATGGCCAAGATGCTTGCATGTTTTACACCTGTAACAATAAAAACAAATGATATTAGTTAACATATATTGGTGAGGCTAATTAACCAAAATTAGAGGTGAAACTAATACCTATTAGTGCCAGACCCAAGTGCTTTGTATGAGAGTTGCTGTGACTGAGATTCAGGTAAAGGGGTATTCATGAACTCTCTTCTTTTATGCTCTGATGGCCCGCCTGTTTTCCTTTGAGCATAGGGCGGGTCTAAATTAGGCAAATTTCTCTTTTCCCACATCCGTGGAGCTGCAATAGGATGAACAATGTAGTTGTAGAGATTTCTATATTTCTCCATAAGCAATCTTTCACATAATCTTCCAACTGTTGCTTCATCCTGAAAATGCACCTTGCAACATGTTTGAAAGGGAGGCCAGTAAGTTGCCATTTTTACATCATCAACCAAACTAAGAAACCAACCCCCAACATCAAACTCATATTTTCGCATCACGCATACCCATCTGTGATGTCCATTATGAAATATATCAAAAAAACTGAAAATTTTCCAAATTTAAAGGTCCACTTACCATTGTCACGCCTTCAACAGCTATATTCAACCTTCTTGTTCTCATCAATACTGTTTTCAAGCTCCTTCATCACCAATTCCACGCATGCAACAACAACAGAGACTAGAAAAGGTAGAGAGAGAAAGAGAGACAAGGAGAGAGGCAAGCACAGTTCACAGAGGGTAGATGGGAGGTTATTAAGAGTGCTTTATTTTTGTTGAAGAACTATGCACGTTTAATAAGGGTATTTTTATCCAGGCACACCTCTGTTCAACCACGGGCCGAAATTGAGCCATATAAATAGGTATACCATTATTTAAGGTACCAAAATTAGTTTTAAAAACTAGGACGCCCTAAAATGGTTTCCACGTAAGTCAAGTAGCTTTGTGTTGTTTCTGCTCCAAAACGGGGCTTAAGGCTTTGCAAACCCTCTCTCACCTGAATCTTCCCGACGGCAAGTGTAGCAGCTGAGCCCAAGTTTCCGTCGAAATCATGGCTCTGGTAAGCTTGCTTGACTCCTCTCTGCTTACTCCAAAATGTATGTATTGGATGTAGCTTGTATCATTGTCACGTTGTGACTTGATTTACTTCAGTTCACAACCTTATATTGTTGGCTCTGAGTTCATTGCTCATTGCCTGCTTCTGATTCCTATTTGGGATTAAGTATTCTCAGCTCGATTTGTCCTAATTGCAAATGATGTTAAAATCAATTGTTTACTTTCGTATTTGTTGTTGCAAATTGTGGGTATTTTGTATTTGTTGTTGAGTCTGAATTTACTGCTGATTGCCTCCATTTGGTTATTATTATGGATATGCGGGTTCTTGGGTTTGATCAATCTTAGGTACAAATGCTGTTGAAATCGATGAATTTTTTGACTTACTTGTTGCCAATAGTGGGTTCTTTAGTGATCCTGCAATGTCTGTCGCTGCAACTGTAGAAATAACAAAAAATGTAAGCGGTGTGGATCCCATCAAACAGTGTCCACAGTAGTTGCAATGTATAGGCTTTTCCTGTGCCTTTTTGTATGAGAGAACCAGGTTCTGTGTGCTTTCATAAGCTGCAGACATTCCCAGAAGTTGCAGCCGTTTGATCGCCATTTAAACTTATTGGTGTTCAGGAAATTTTCGGGTTGCTTCAGTGTGTGTAAGTTGATTTAGGTTCTAGTCTGATTGAATCACCTTATTTAATTATGTCGGGCCTATGTCAGGTTGGGTTTTGGGTATCCATAAATTGCCAATGGATTGGAACTGAAAATTCAGCCTTTGATATTTCAAATTGGATTTTCGTTGCTGTGTATGTATTTGTAATTTTTGTCTTACAGCCTGCGATATAATGGGTTTTTCTTTGAGCTCTCAGGTGCTTGATTCAAGTCAGCAAGTGCTCTTGCTTCATGTAAAAAATATTATTAATTGTGCAATCAGCTTATAGCGCTTGAGTGCATCATGTTTGTTGATCTCAATTTACGGCAATGTAGAATTCTTGGTGCAAAAGGGGCTATATGACCATTGGATCCCAAATTTTATTTTTTATTTTTTTTTTTGGGTTTTGAATACTTTTAGGTTACTATGACACTTCCAATGTGGACTTTCGTTCGTTAGATTAGGAATGTAGTGATTGTTCTGCATCCCAATAGGAGCATTTGGGAAAGAGGAGGGACGCGGGAGCAGCTTAACCTGCCTACCTTCCCATAAGCCGTCACTCTAAGGTGTCTCTATGAGTGATGTGGCCCTTTGTTGGTCGTTATTTTTATTAGGAAAAAGTAGTATATTGTTTTTATGTAGACTAGAAAATCCAAAAGGAATGGAGGTTGACTGTGCGTCCCTCAAAATGGGGTAAATGAATCCAAGAACAAAAGTCCTCTTTTCCAAAAGTATAAAAGCTTAGCCACTTGTCTTTTGTTGATTATTTATGTTAATACACGTAGCCATTCATTTTTCTCTTGCTCTCTTTTGGAAAACTTAGGAAATGCTATCTTTGTTGCTTGATTTTTTTTATTTTTTTTAAAAAAAAGAAAGTGAATTCTGTAAATGGTATACCGTGGTGTTGATGCTTTTCTTCTCCAGAGCAACATTTCATTGAGAGGGGTAATGGCTGATGGGCTCGGCATGGTCTTTCTCACCTTCAACCAGAGTAATTTATGTTGTGTGAATGTGCATGATAATTCATGACCTGATACCAAATGAAAGAGAAATTAGACATGCAGTTGTCAATACTGTGCCAGGAGCATAACTTGCCTCTAGCTGTCTATGAACTTTTAATCTCAAAAAGTGGGAATATTTTGTAATCCAGTAATGGGGCTGGTTGAGCTAGTCATTATTGTGGACTGTGTATATGTCTTTGCAACTTTGAATGCAGAGAAATGTTGGACTGCTTTAAGGTCTGAAGTCATCAGCAATATAGCTGGCTATGAACTTTTGATCTCAAAAAGTGGAATAGGTTGTAATGGGGCTGGTTGAGCTAGTCAACAGTGTGGAGTTTTTCCATGTCTTTGCAACCTTGAACGCAGAAAAATGTTGGATGTTGCTTTAAGGTCTAAAGTCATCGGCAATATTATGTAACCTTATACTGCTTGAAAGAAGTTCAATAATAGAGATGATGTTTCCCGCATGGAGATTGTGTGCACTGGTTGAAATGTGTTTCCATGATTCTGTTTTGGTGGCGACATTCTTAATTTTTGTGGCTCTATTGAGTATATCCGTGAGAACTTCTGTGTAGAGCTAGGAAGCTTTCCTATAGGTGTCTTATTTTATTCCAAACCAGCACCATGACATTCCTTTCTATTTTTCATAGTGGTGAAGGTTTTCTTTGTTTTGGTTACCGACTTATTGTTCTATGAGTTATTATTTCATTTCTTGTTTTACTTTTGCAGTTCATGACTTGGTTTGTCATTTCATTATTTGCAGCTCCTGTTTCAAAAACCGTGTTTTCCAATTAGATTTTGGGTTTCTACTTTTCATCAATATTTTGACTTCACAGGGACTTCGGCCATCTATAGCTTTCTTTGCAGCTAACACAAGTTATACTGCAACTTACCCCACCTCAATCGGAAGTAGAATCTAGAGGTTGTACAGATAAGTTGATCTTTGGTGTATTGAAGTTTTAATCTTGTTACAGATCTTGCATGCCAACACAAAAAACAAGAATGCCGTCAAGGCTCTCATTGCAGCAGAGTACAATGGTGTGAAAGTTGATTTGGTTGGGGACTTTGAGATGGGTGTCTCCAACAAGACCCCAGAGTTTCTCCAAATGAATCCTATTGGGAAGGTACTCTTTACATAACACCCACATGGAGCTTCATTTGGGATTCTTATTGTATTTTCTAAGACATATGTGTTTATAGGTTCCTGTACTTGAAACTCCTGATGGTTCTATATTTGAAAGTAATGCCATTGCAAAATATGGTGAGTTTTTGCCTCTTTTCCTAATTATAGCATGGATTGAATGCAGATTTAGTCGTTTCTAACGGCTAGTTCATGGTTTTCCACAGTTGCAAGGTTGAAGGTTGATAATCCTCTCTGTGGATCTTCACTTATTGAATATGTAAGACATTAGTGAGGCATGACAAATATCTTTTATATCACTATTTCCAGTGTATACTGCTGTTTCTGCAGTTCACTAATATTTCCATCTCTTGTTGACCGCTCTCTATGTTTTGCTATTTGGTAGGCGCATATCGAGCAATGGATTGATTTTTCTTCCCTAGAGATTGATGTCAACATTTTGCGCTGGTTCATTCCACGGATTGGCTATGCTATATATATTCCAGAGGTTGGTAAAATGTAGTTTTCCATTTTTCCCCTTATATCTATGGAATTACGCAATTCTATCGGCTGAAGTCCCTGTTCTTTCATCTTAAAGGTTGAGGAAGCTGCCGTTTCTGCCCTGAAGAGGGCCTTGGAGGCATTGAACAAACACCTTGCTTCCAAAACATACCTTGTTGGACACAGTGTGACGCTGGCTGATATTGTGATGACATGTAACTTGGCTTTTGGATTTATACGGATCTTGACTAAGAGCTTTACCTCTGAATTTCCCCATGTTGAAAGGTACTTTTGGACAATGGTTAATCAGCCTAATTTCAAGAAGGTACTTGGAGAGGTGCAGCAAGCTCAGTCTGTTCCACCTGTTGCAAAGAAGCCTTCACAGCCTAAAGAGTCTGTGAAGCCCAAGGCTAAGGAAGATCCAAAGAAGGAGATCAGGAAAGAACCAGCCAAGCCTACAGAAGAAGCACCTACAGAGGCAGAAGAACCACCCAAGCCAAAGCCAAAGAACCCTCTTGATCTCCTTCCACCTAGTAAGATGATACTGGATGAATGGAAGAGGCTTTACTCTAACACAAAGACTAATTTCCGTGAAGTTGCAATTAAAGGTAATTTCATTTTAGACTCTGTCTTTCTCAGTATTCCTTTTAAATTGTGGAAAGGATAATTGATTGAGATTTAGAGCAAGTATTAGTGACCTTAAGACATTCATGCGAATTGTAGGGGAGACTTTCAGAGAACAACTTTTTCCCTTCTTTAGTTTCACTTTTTCCCCTGAGCTCTTTTCAGTTTTCATGTCTTAAGAACGTGACTGTTTGTCTTGTTTGCTGATGTTATTACCACATTTTGGGGTGCTTGGACGTTTTTCTGCTTGTTGGCCAAGTGATGTAACGAATAATCACCTAAAAAAATCGAATTTTTCTCCCACCAAAAGGGAGATCAAAACCTTGAAGAACATGTCATTTTTTAGGCAGTGATCTTTATGATTAATATTCTTTAACTTCTCTCCTTTCAAATCCAAAAATAGTTGAGACTAAATCCATAACTTGATTTCATGAAGAAGAACATCAAACCCGTTCTCCTTCTTTAAAGCTTGTGCCAGCGCAAGACAATCCCTTTCAAAGATACTCTCTTTTATTCCAACTTCATGAACCCATTTAATTGCTAGTGCCATCCCCTCCACATTCCTGGCTTTCAAACATCCAGCTGTCACCTCACCACTACGGTTACACATGATAATACCAACTCCCAAACTGGTTTCATCAGAATCTGCCACTTCACAACGGTTAAATTTACAGATTCGTGCTGTTGTTTCTTCAGCCTCTGCTTAGCCACCTAAGTTGCTGAAAGCCACATACTAGTATGAGCTTGGATAACATCTGCTTGAACAAATGCTTGAAGCTAGTGGGAACTAGATCTTGAAAGGGATGTCCATGCAAATTTAGCTAGTCCTCGAATTCACTTTACAGAAGTCGCAAATCTCCTGCCCTTCAACCCTCCTCTTGACAAAGTTAACCTACATTGTAACATTTCACTGCATTGCTTTCTAATGTCCCGGCCATGTTCAGGACAGTGCCAGGAGCTTTATTCATTTTCTGGCGGTAGTTCATCTATTTCATTTCAAAAACTTTGGTAACTGTTCAACCAAGTCAAAGTGACTCAAAGGGTTACACAAAGAAAAATGTTGGAAGTGACTGAAACCCTTCTCTATGTTTTTGGCAAGGTGCATGAAAGTGTGTCTAGAAATCACTTTATCTTTGGTAAATGTTTCTGTGCGTTTTCCTCACCATCCATCTGTGTGTTTTGGGGGGGGGTGTGTGTGTGTGTGTGTGTGTGTGTGTGTTTTTGGTGTAGGATTCTGGGGTATGTATGACCCTGAAGGCTACTCTCTATGGTTCTGTGACTACAAGTACAATGATGAGAACACTGTCTCATTTGTGACTCTGAACAAGGTAAGTGGGTTCTTGCAAAGGATGGATGTGGTACGCAAGTATGCATTCGGCAAGATGCTGGTGATTGGTTCAGAACCCCCATTCAAGGTGAAGGGTCTATGGCTCTTCCGTGGACAAGAGATTCCTCAGTTTGTGCTTGATGAGTGTTATGATATGGAGCTCTACGAGTGGAAGAAGGTGGACATCAATGATGAAGCTCAGAAGGAGCGTGTTAACCAAATGTTCGAGGATAATGAGCCTTTTGAGGGAGAAGCTCTATTGGATGCCAAGTGTTTCAAGTGAATGTCATTTTTCCAGCATGGAAGATGGAAAGGAGGTCATCCACTTCGCTAACCCACTGATACGAGCAAACTTCATTCAACTGCTGCTCATGTGACTCGGATTGTGCTTCAGAGCTTAATTTCTCTAGGTTTGGTTTTTCTGTTTTCCCCTATTTTGTGAGCGGTGGGCAAGTGGGATCACCATGTGACAAAATTGATCTCGCGAAGCTTTGCCCCGTATTTGGAAATGACGAGATCGTATCTAGCAGCAGCTTGAAGACGTATCCTACTGAATTCTAGTCTTATTAGGAAATCTCCATCGCTTTCATCTGAGAACATTATCTACATCGACAATTCTAAATGACAATCAACAGCGTGCGAACTGCAATGTTTGTTTGTCTGCGATCTAGCAGCCATTTTTCTGGTGATGGGTGTGGTAATCAGAACATCAAAATAGGTTGCTACTAGCCAGCCTTTATCCTTGGAAACGGTTAATGCTTCTTGTGCATCTGGGTGACCATCCTCCTTTTCTGTTTTCATTTGTCTTACTTTGAACATTTTAGTTTCTATGACTCTCTACTTTAACACGCATTACAAAGAAAACTCGTTAACCATGAGTAGTGTAAGGCGATCTGGGTAAAATAACAAATATCTTGATGCAGTTGTAGCCTTGTAGGTTGGTAAATATTTGTCAAAGGTTAAAGAAGCCAATTAAAAATAGGAGTATTTGATCACTGTTGTGTTGGGTTGATGTCGGAAAATTCATTGATAACGTCGTAGTTCTTCTGTTTTCTTGATACGTTCAATGGATCAATCCGAATTATACTTAATATTTCACCTCTTTTGATCGTTGCTAATTCTCTAATCTATATTTTCCTCTGACATGTTTACCCATGGCTAGGGATGTAACCACCTTTGCACATATGATCTCATCTAATCCTAGCATTCTTTCGTTTTGTATTAAATTTCTAGTCTTTATGCCTCACTGCCCCTTGTTTCTAGCCATTGCACAACTTCACCATGACGTTTAGGTCCCTATAATCTTTAATTTGGTGGGGTTTTTTTGATTGGTGGGCTTTCAAAATACTAATCCCTTCAGTTACATCTAGATTTCTCCACACTTCATTTTAGAAAGATCTGCAGTGAATGGTGGTGTTGTGGTACATGCTTCAACCGAACAGTCCGGCTAAGCTAAATAAAGAACAAATTGCCAGTTAAAGACACACACACGCACAAAAGACAATCGAAGTTGCAACAGCCATATAATTTATTCCACAGTTCCGCACATCAACGATAGCGAAGTAACACATGGTCATTTTTCATATACACACATCGACACAATAGTGAGAGCAATCCATAGGTACACATAGTGCCACTGCCATGGCCATCATCAAGGATGGTATACAAATGGTATACAAAGGACGTGCACTATGTACTGTCATTTTTTTTTTTGGGTATACATATCAACATAAGACCGCACAGTCCGTAGGCACCACTGGAATGGCCATCATCACAGGATGGCACACGAACGACGTGAAGCTTGCTTAAGCTCCTCCCGAAGTTTACAGATCTCATTATTTGATCTCTGCTGAGCAGCTAGCGCCATCTCTTCAGCCTTCTTCCTCGAGGCTTGCTCCTCAGCTACTTGCTGTTCAAGCCTCTCAATTGTATCTCTCAGCTTTGATCCAACCTATATCGTAAAAACCATTGAAACATGAAATAAGCCTAACTTGAGACAGGAAGGATCGCAGGATAACCACCTCAGGGAAATTTTTACTCGGGTCATCTAAAAATGCTCACTGATCAATATGGAGGCTCATTTAAGCATGCAGATTTCTGAATTGCAATATATGGTAGTACCAAGAGTTTTCCATTGCCAATCGTGAAAGGGCCTATTTGAAAATTCAAATATCAATGGTCAACTAACCATCCCCCCTGCATAGCAGTCAGGCGATCAAACTATCTGAGGTGAATTAAAGCAAAACCACGCCAGTGCCCCATACACACTTGGATGGAAAGTCATGATAGACAAAGCAAAAAAAAACACTCTTGAACAAACCCTATGCTGAACCGCCTGAATCAACCTTAGCCAATAATCCACCAATCTGTTCTGACACAGCCTAGTGCTAAACGAGGCCAATACAACCATTTGCTGACACTATCAATGGTAACTCAAGCCAACCATTGAACTTTTTTTAATAAAATAAAAATATACACCTAATTGCCAGAACCGTGAGAAAGCACCTAAATGAGCACAAGAATAGATGGACTTCTTACGTTAGCTCCCACTCTTCTACTCTCCCCTTTTCTCTTTTTTTTTGGTTTTGAGGGGAGGGGGGAGTGTCAATCATCCATTTCCAACCAGGAATTAAAAATTAAGGAGTCCAGACTAGAAAATACCATTTCAGCTATCCTGTTGACCTGCTCTTCATGTGCTTTATGCATCTTGTCCTTCAGTTCTGATATTTCTTGTTGAGTATAATCTCGCAAAGAATCAATGTCTTCCTGATGACGAAGTTTCTGTACAATGAGATGGCGGTGGTTAAGTGACAAGTTCATTGCAGTACATGACCTTGAGTAGAAATTGGGATAATAAATGAAACTGTCACCTTCATTTCCTCAAAAAAAACGTGAGTGTATGGTTGTCCACCGTTTTCCTCTACAACTGCATCCACTAGCTTAAGAAGCTTCTGTAGTTGTTCTGCCTTCTTAGATTTCTTTTTTGTTTTATTATCAAAAAGTAGACAACGGTTTTTGCAGACCTCCAATAGTTTCTGCACGTTAGATGCATTAGAAAATGGCACTACAATCTGCTGCAATACAATTATATTTGAGCCAGCAAACTTAAACTGACTATGCCATGCCAATCAGTCCCTAGATGCCTAAATAACACCTCGAATCCTGAGACTCATTAGCTTACATAGTCAAACAAGAACATCAGAAACTGTAACTTAAATACATTCTGTTATTAAGCCAATCTGAAAAGGTCAACACCCATGTTTTAAGCTTCACATGACCCATACTCAAGCAGCCCATCACAGTATATGCAGTTAATAGACATGGAAGTAAATATGGGAAAACAGATAAACCCACGTTGCCAAGCAAGGAAGGCGGGGTCTGTCTCATATAAGCACTTTTAGATTTGACATAATTCGAACAAATCTTCAACATTCAGATAAATGACTCCTCGCACAACATATCACCATGCCCGTTGTCCAAAAACTGTGCATCAATACTCAAGTGTCTCAAGTTATTTTTTCACCTCTTTTTGTATTTCCCCGTTAGTGAGAGTAAAGGTAAGTGATTAAATTTGCCAAAAAGATGCAACTTTGAACTACCAACATAGGATAATAAAGAATTATTCAGATTATCTCAAAAATAGAAAGTGAAGAAGGTGTTCAAGAACAGTGACCAGGAAGACTAAAATGGTTAACACTGATCGCAAGTCGCAACACATGTAAGTGTCAAACAAACAGCAACAACTCCTCCCAGTGTGGGTCCTCCTTTTGCGGGCTATGAGGAGATCCAGATATAGGCAGCCTTAGCGCTGCAACCACATGTGCAGAGAGACCGATTTCAATAGACCCACAAAAAGAATTTTAGAAAATATTTTGATGGGAGGAAAAATTTTTCGAAACACATTTGGGGGAAAAACACATTTGGATGCTCAAATCAAACATTAGGAAACCTAGGTGGGACAAACAGGAAACCAATAAGGAAAAACAATAACAATAATGACAATATATAAGGTATAACCAATGGAATTATAATTATAAACATAAAGATGTGGGGATCAATAGCTTCATCACAGTTCCACTGAAATCAAGAATCAAACTCAACCAAAAATGCACAGTATATAAGAAAATCGAAATCAGGACAAATTGAAAACATGGGCATTGATGAGTATGGAAAAATTATCGATTGACCCACCCATAGTCACAGTTTCAGCAACAAGAAGCTCAAATTCACAACAGCCTTGACAACAATATCAAAATTCACTGAAAAGACAAATTGCCCATAACCAAACAAGCAAAGAATTGAGCTATTTAACGTGCCAAGGGGAATCATTCAGCAGTAAAAACAGTGAGAAAGGAAAGCAGGAAAATTTGGCAAAGAAAAGAAGGATTAACTCACCGGATTAAGGAAAGTACGAGAAACCCTTGCTGTGAGGATGTTTACAAGATACTAACTTGAGTACTGAGGAGAGGCTTTTCTTGAGGAGAAACTATACCAGTCTTTGAGACGATGAAAGATGAAGATTAAAAGCCAAATAAACAAAAAATTCTCAGAGATAGAAAGGGGTATTAGATGAAAATACTCGATTGGAGGAAAATGTCCCTGACTTTCCCAACTGCCCAGTAGCAGACACTACTCACTAGCATATCATACTTTGGGGGAAAAAAAAAATAAAAATCCATGCATGCAGTAGTCAGTGTTCACGAGCCATCAGTGGTGAAATACTGAAATCAATAGTAGTCAGTACTCGTAGTCGGTAATGACTTGTAGTAATCCATGCATGCAGCAGTCAGGAACCCTCAGTGTCCCCGGGCCCCCGCCACCGTCCTCCTCTTCCCCCCCCCCCCAAAAAAAGAAAAACCACTCCTTTTGTCGTGGCCCTTTCTTTTTAAAAAAATAAAACTTGTGGTCTAAAATTGACTGTCACCAGTGTCTGATAGAAAAGTCGATTAACTGTCCTTGAGATTTTTCTTTAGAATTTGTGAACTAATATATTAGTCAAAAGTTGAATTTCGAAATAGTAGAAACCCAAATGATAAGGGAAAATTACGGGAGTGTCACGCATTAACTTGTCCTCAACTGATTTATTTTTTTAAAATAAGTAGGTTTCTGTTTTGGTTTTGGTTTTGGTTTTGGTTTTGGTTTTGGAAGAAAAAGGAGGCTGGTTTAAATTGCAATGGCTAGCTGAATTATCAAATTGCGCTTAGTGATATTTTGAGAGTTTGAGTTGAGATTTTATTTGGCAGTTAGTGAAAGGTTATGTGAGAAAAGTTGAGACATCCCTTATGGTGTATTCATTAGTCTCTTTCTCTCTCTGTCTATCTCATAAGGGGAATTTGTTCGTTGCTCTATCTACTCCTCCTCCTCCTCTCGCCACCTACGTGGTCGTTCTTTGAAATGGCAGAAAATTTGGGTTGAAATTGTAAGCTTTCAATACCAATCTATTAATGGGTGAGAAGAATGGGGGTAAGACAAGGTACATAATTATTCCAATGAGGAGGAGTAGGCAGAGAACGAAGCAAAGTTGGCTGTGTCTGTTGAAGTTGAGGATGGCTGGTGAAGTTGATGGAGGAAGGAGCAGGAATAATCTCATATGGGTAGGGATGACAATAAAACTCATACCCATTTAAAATCCGCAAAATCCGGCCCATTTAAAACCCAAATGGGTGGTGAAAATGAGTTCTAAATTGGTATGAGGCGGGTATTGAAAAAACAGGTATGAGTATGGGTACGGGTATGCGTATGGCCCTTACTCGCCCCATACCCATACTCTACCTGTACCCGTTTTTATAATAAGAAATAAAATTATTTTTTATTAATATTTTCCTGTTTAAGTCTCATCCAAACCGTTCTAACAAAAAAAATGATCAATAATGTATTTGATTTCACATTTCTAAACAATATATTTCCAAAATATAACAACTTTGTAATATTATAATGACAAAACATATATCGTATTTGGATATGGGTTTCTATGGGTATTAATTTTCATTTTCTCCATGAACCTGAATAAAAACCACAAACCCGCAAAACTCAATGGGTATGGGTATGAGTTTTATTTTTTAATACTCGATAGGTACAGGTATGAGTATAGGCATGATTTTTGAAAATGGATATGAGTAAGAATACAACTCAACCCGCCTCGTATCCGTCTCATTGTCGTCCCTACATATGGGTAGACAACTACAACTTGTTAGGTAAACAACAGGTATGTCATAATTAGTCAAAAATGTCAGAAAATAGTTAGTGGAATGAGTTTGTTGTCATTCTTATTGTTGTTGTGAATGATAATTATTTGGGTACATATTGATGTCATGATGTTTTCAATTGTTTATCACGGTAAGAGCATTGTTGTTGTTGTATAATCAAAATTGTATGAAAGTGTAGTGAGGGTAGTGTACCATAATAGTATGAGAGAAGCCATGCATTAAAAAAATTGTAGTGACATGGCAAGGTTTATATAATCATCATATCATTATATATCATATATATAATATAAAACTAAATAGATTGGTGTATGATTGACAAGTGTCGCATTATTATTGATTTTTTTTCCTTAATTTCAATTAGCCTATTATTAATTGTTAGTTCTAAATTAAAATAATAATAGTAATAAGCATTTAATGTACGCTTTTAGTCAAACAAGCCTTAAAAGTAAAAAATATTTTACTATTAAATTTAATTTGTGAATACTAATAATGGAAGAATTACGTACTCCATTATTTATAGGGTTCGAAAAGTCAAAAATGACATTGGTATGTAATAAAATAAGAATGAAAGTACTAATATTTTATGCAATTATTTAAAGTGGTTATAAATATTGCATAAGGATAATAATAGTCAGAAAATCAATGTAAATTATTAAAGTTATAACAATGAAAAAAATGTAGCTAGGCACAGTAAAAAGGCAGAAATGCAAAACATGTTAACATCAATAAAGTAATGCGCAATTATTATTTATGCATATAAATTCAAACCACATGTGAATAATAATTGTTAGTTCTAAAGTCAAATAATAATAGTACTAAGCATTTAATGTATGCTTTTTACTCAAATAAGTCTTAAACATAAAAAATATTTTACAATTAAATTTAATTTATGAGTAGTAATAATTAAAGATTTATGTACTCCATTATTTATAGGGTTTGAGAAGTCAAAAATAGCTTTGACATGTAATAAAATAAGAATGAAAGTATCCATATTTTATGTAATTATTTTGGTGGTTACAAACATTGCATAAAGATAATAATAATCAAAAAATCAATGTAAATTATTAACATTGAACATCATGTTAATATCAACAAAGTAATGCACAATTATTGTATATGTATATAAATTCAAACCATATGTGAAAATTAAAGTAAAATATATTATGTATATAAATTCAAACCATATGTGAAAATTAAAGTAAAATATATTATAATATTATGATTAGACTATAAATACCCTAAAAAGGTGGTAACACTGCAAAACTTCAATATATGCCTGTGCAAAGCACGGGATGCACACTAGTTATGTATGATAATGGTTTTGTAAACAGAAAAGTTATAGAGGAGACAATAGTATCCTGGGGGGACAATATGAGATGTCGAAAAATAGGACGTGTTGTTATAGCCAGGTTATGATGTTCGTGGAAGGCTAAAAGAAGGGAATTTGTAAACATGGGGTACCTTCAATGTATACTATGGTAGACATAATTTATTTATTAGGTAAGCCAAGGGTGGTAATGGTGGGGACTACTTTAGCAACTTGGGTTAACTAAATGAGGCACTATTATTTGAACTGACAAATTGCTTATATCATTTGACGTGCAGGACAATTGTAAAGATATTAGGGAGGTTGATAAGATTGAATGATCTAGGAAGGGATTGAAGGTAGTGGTTGCTGGGACGTATACATAAAATGGATATAGATGGTGTCGATGTAGGAGGCGGTTGGGGGGGACTAGTTGTGTATGTGTTATGGGAGTGTCGAAAGACGGTGGAGATAAAAAAGTAACCAATGAGGGAGGGTTAAGGAAATGTGTATTGGTAAAGGAGAGAACAAGAGCGGAGGAGGTTGGAGGAATGGTGAAGGAGAATGTCGCAGTAGAAAGTATGGTATAGTTTGAAGTAGGATAGGCAAATGTTAATTCTGGTAGAAGCGGATATGGAGGTGATGATGTTTGAGGGAAATGATGAATATGGTTATTCATATGTGGGTGGCAATCATGCTCTAAGCAGAGTACGAAAGGGTGTTGCAGCAGGCGAAGGACAAATGAACACTTCTGATGATGTCGTGGTATGTGCCCACTACTAGAGAGGTGGGAATGTTGCTACTCAAGAGGGTAGGAAAGGAGGCACTGAATAAGGAGCAGTGAAATGTAGATCCTTTTTAAAGTTTGATATAAAGGAATGAATTACTTTATTATTGTTATAAAATTGAGTGACTAATATGGTATTATCCTTAAAATTGCATGTCAATGGCCATTGAAATGGCTGAAAGTGGGAATGACTAACCCCAATCTAGGCTGAGACTAGAAGGGAAAAATAATCAAATTCTTAGATGGCGATGAGATCTTTGGGGTGTTAGATGATGGGTTTGATAAAAAATAAAAAAAAGTTAACAAAAGCGACAACATTTGGCCACGAACTGGCCTTCAAATGCAAAGTTAATACTGTAAGTTCTGCATCTGGGAAGAAATTAACCAGGGGAGAGGGATAGATTTTTCAATCAGCAAAAGCATTTGGAGAAATAATGTGCAAGTATGCAATTGCGAACCAATTTAACTATCGGTTTGAAAGGAATAGCAAATAAAGAATTATTGTCAAGTCTGATGCAACTAACCGTCCAGTCTATGTATGTGTTATAGACGCCAAGAACACGGAAGTGATGTCTTTGAAACATTTTAGAGCTCAGCATAAATATAATGTAGGACAGCGGTGTCAGATGGGTATGTGGAGAAGACGACATGTTAAAGCAGAACTTTTTGCGTACCTCATTGAAGGTAAAGTGCAATTGTGTCTTGACCATTCTCCCAGAGACATTATTCAGAATTTGAAATTGGAGTTGGTGATTTGGCTAACATACGGGCAGTCTTGGAGGGCAAGAGATTTCAAGCATATGATGTTGCTTGGTAAGCCACTTGATCATTACAAATTGTCACCTTGGATGTGTGTTGCGATCGTCAGAGCAAATCCGGGATCTGTGACCTTTTGTGATGTTGATGGATTGAGGTTTAACCCAATGTTTGCTATGCATACTGCAAATGTAAATGAATTTAAACTTTGATACAGGATTATACTTTTTATCGATGGCACCCATTTGAGCAGACCTTACAAGGGAACTATGCTTGTTGCATGTGCAATGGATGTAAACAGCCAACTGTTTAATTTCGCCTATGTGATAGTGTCCACTGAAAGGGAGCCTTAGAGCAACGATAAGGTTGTTTCTGTGTGACCAAAAGGTCACAGGTTCGAGCCTTGACATCAGCCACTGATAAAGTCAGGTTTGGTTGCCTACAATTCACTCCTTGGGGTAGGGCTCTTCCTCAGACCCTGCATGAACGCAGGATGTTTGTGCATCGGGCTGTCCTTTTTATATGATAGTGTCCACTGATACAATTGATAAATGCGTGTGGTTCTTGGAAATGGTTGCAGAGTCCTTAGGGAATTTCAAGCCCATTATAATGCCGGACAAGAATCTTACTATCATCACTGGTGTTGCACAAGAGTTTGGTAAGGAGCACCATAGCTATCACGTACGACACCGGATGGAGAACTTCTTGAAGGAGGTAGCCAAACATGGTATCCGAAAAGAAGCAACAAAGCAGATTGTGAAAGCAGCCTCATGGACTAACACAAATAGATATGCTAAAGGCGCCAAACTAATAGTTATTTGCCAAACACTTTTTTCTTGAAACACCTAATCTAACAGCTAATACAAATAGTTAATGCTAACAAAGCCAAACGCCCTAGAGATCTGACTCATTTACAACTTAATGAGGACCTGACTTTCCCCAAGGCTGTGACAATGTAATTCTTTCAATCACGCAACTAGCGTATAATCTCATGTGAACTCCTGACACTCTTGTTCTTAGTGCTTAAGGGTAGATTTACAAGTTATGCCTCATTTTTCACCATCCACTACTGATTATTATTTTGTGACATTCATATTTGTTTTATGTTTTTCTTAAGGATATTTACCAAGGCCCTTCAGCCAACTATGCGTACATGATTTGTCTGATTTTAGCACCATTCATCTTGAACTATGATTTGTGAGATTACTAGAGTTCGAAGCCTCACTCTCCCCATAATTTCCAGCTTGCTTGCAATTTCACCAGAACATTTTGAGTCTCTGAAGTCATATTGTCCACTTTTATTTCGGAGGGCTTTTCAAAATTATCCTCTCCTCCACCTATAAGAATACAGCCGCCGAGAACTAGGTTTGTCCGAACCTCATTTGAAGAAGGTTTAACCAATAGCTTCAAGTCAGCTGAATAAAAGCCAACACTAATTAACGATGCGTGGAAAAAAATAGACGATTGAAGTTGCAACAGCCAGTTAGTTCCTTCCATAGTTCCACCACCAATGGTAGCAAAGTACTATATAATTCCATATCTCTCATATACAAATCGACATAAAATTGAGTGCAATCGATAGATAGGTGCCATCACAGTGGCCATCATCACAAAATGGTGCACTTCCCACTTGCAGCTTGCTTTCGAAGCTCCTCCGTTTCCCTTTGCGCCCTCTTCAAGTTCTCTCGGAGTCTACGGATCTCATCATTTGATTTTTGCTGAGCAGCTTGGGCATCTCCTTAGCTTTCAGCCTTGCAGCTTGTTCCTCAGCCAGTTGCTGTTCCAGCCTCTGAGTCATCTCTCTAAGCTTCAATTCAACCTACATCATGAAACCATAGCAATGGAAAAAAAGGGGCTGAATTTGAGGCATGAAGGATTGCACAATTAACCATCTCCGGAAGTTTTTCAGCGGGGTCATCTAAAAATGCGTACGGGCTGATGTGGAAGCTCATTAAGCTGCTCAGGCCTCTTAATTGCAATATTAGCACCAAAGGTTTCCATAGCAATCATGAAAAGATCTACTGAAAAATTCAAAGCAATTTCGTTAGCAAAGTAAACAGGAGATGAAACTATTTCAAGTGAATTAAGGCAAAACTAGACCAGTGCTCCTCAACCAGTTGATGAAAGCCATAAAGATAAAATCAACAGTGATCGAACAACCGATGATCCCTTCGGACTGGCATGACTATGTGATCACTAAGACGGACAATATCCATGTTATTCTTCTTCACAACAGGGCAAATTCTTCTTTGTACGGGTAACCAAGCATGTAAACTTCCAAGTACACGTAAAACATGATGTGAATAAATAAATGTCCAAAATCTTTATCAAGCAAAAGATGCTCCGTACAAAGATTTTTGATAAAGCTAAGAAAAAGAAAAGCCAAAAAAAAAAAAAATCTTCCCCTTTTTTTTATTCACTTCAAGTATTCATTTCGTTAGGGCCCTCTCACAACTCAAGTGACAAAACAGTTGAGCACCATCCGATTCCCTGAATCTTTCCCCTTTTTTTGGTAGAGACGAGGCAGGGAAGGGGATGCACACCTGCCTCTCAAGAACAATAGCAGGAGATTGGACAAAACCTTTGCAAACCCTCTCTCACCTGAATCTTCCTGACGGCAAGTGTAGCAGCTGAGCCCAAGTTTCCGTCGAAATCATGGCTCTGGTAAGCTTGCTTGACTCCTCTCTGCTTACTCCAAAATGTATGTCTTGGATGTAGATTGTATCATTGTCACGTCGTGATTTGATTTAGTTCAGTTCACAACCTTATATTGTTGGCTCTGAGTTCATTGCTGATTGCCTGCTTTTGATTCCTATTTGGGATTAAGTATTCTCAGCGCGATTTGTCCTCATTGCAAATGATGCTGAAATCAATTGTTTACTTTCGTATTTGTTGTTGCAAATTGTGGGTATTTTGTATTTGTTGTTGAGTCTGAATTTACTGCTGATTGCCTCCGGTTGGTTATTATTATGGATATGCCGATTCTTAGTTTTGATCAATCTTAGGTGCAAATGCTGTTGAAATCAATGAATTTTTTGACTTGTTGCCAATCGTGGCTTCTTTAGTGATCCTGCATTGCCTATCGACGCAACTGTGGAAATAACAAAAAATGTAAGCGCTGTGGATCCCATCAAACATTGTCCACAGTAGTTGCAATGTATAGGCTTTTCCTGTGACTTTTTGTATGAGAGAAACAGGTTCTGTGTGCTTTCATAAGCTGCATACATTCCCAGAAGTTGCAGCCATTTGATCGCCATTTAAACTTATTGGTGTTCAGGAAATTTTCGGGTTGCTCAGTGTGTGTAAGTTGATTTAGGTTCTAGTCTGATTGAATCACCTTATTTAATTATGTCAGGCCCATGTCAGGTCGGGTTTTGGGTATCCATCAGTTGCCAATGGATTGGAACTGAAAATTCAACCTTTGCTATTTCAAATTTGGATTTTCGTTCCTGTTTATGTATTTTTTTCTCCTTACATAGCCTGCGATATAATGGGTTTTTCTTTGAGCGCTTAAGTGCTTGATTCAAGTCAGCAAGTGTTCTTGCTTCATGTAAAAAATATTCTTAATTGTGCAATCAGCTTATAGCGCTTGAGTGCATCATGTTTGTTGATCTCAATTTACCGCAATGTAGGATTCTTGGTGCAAAAGGGGCTCTATGACCATTTGTTCCCAAATTTTATTTTTTATTTTTTATCTTTTTGGTTTTGAATACTGTTAGGTTACTATGACGCTTCCAATGTGGACTTTCGTTAGTTAGATTAGGAATGTAGTGATTGTTCTGCATCCCAATAGGTGCATTTGGGAAAGAGGAGGGATGGGGGGTAGCTTCTTAACCTGCCTACCTCCACACAAACCCTCCCTCTAAGGTGTCTCTGTGAGTGATGTGGCCCTTTGTTGGTCGTTATTTTTGTTAGGAAAAAGTAGTATATTGTTTTTATGTAGACTAGAAAATCCAAAAGGAATGGATGCTGACTGTGCATCCCTCAAACTGTGGTAAATGAATCCAATAACAAAAGTCCACTTTTCCGAAAGTATAAAAGCTTAGCCACTTGTCTTTTGTTGATTATTTATGATAATATACGTAGCCATTCATTTTTCTCTTGCTCTCTTTCGGAACAGTTGGAAATACTATCTTTGTTGCTTGATTTTTTTTTTTTTTTTTAAAAAAAGAAAGTGAATTCTGTAAATCGTATACTGTGATGTTGATGCTTTTCTTCTCCAGGGCCAACATTTCATTGAGAGGGGGAATGGCTGATGACTTGGCATGGTCTTTCCCATCTTCAGCCAGAGTAATTTAGGTAGTTTGAATGTGCATGATAATTCATGATCTCATACTAAATGAAAGAGAAATTAGACATGCAGTTGTCTGTACTGTGCCAGGAGCATAACTTGCCTCTAGCTGTCTATGAACTTTTAATCTCAAAAAGTGGAATAGGTTGTATTTGTAATGCAGTAATGGGGCTGGTTGAGCTAGTCATTAGTGTAGATTGTTTCTATGTCTTCGCAACTTTGAATGCAGAGAAATGTTGGATGCTGCTTTAAGGTCCGAAGTCATCAGCAATGTAGCTGTCAATGAACTTTTAATCTCAAAAAGTGGAATAGGTTGTAATGGGGCTGTTTGAGCTAGTCGTCAGTGTGGATTTTTCCATGTCTTTGCAACTTTGAACGCAGAAAAATGTTGGATGTTGCTTTAAGGTCTAAAGTCATCGGCAATATTCTGTAACCTTATACTGCTTGAAAGAAGTTCAATAACAGACATGATGTTCCCCACATGGAGATTGTGTGCACTGGTTGAACTGAGTAGATGTGTTTCCATGATTCTGTTTCAGTGGCGACGTTCTTAATTTTTGTGGCTTTATTGGGTATATCTGTGAGAACTTCTGTGTAGAGCTAGGAAGCTTTCCTATAGGTGTCTTATTTTATTCCAAACCAGCACCATGGCATTCTTTTCTATTTTACATATAGTGGTGAAGGTTTTTTGTGTTTTGGTTACTGACTTATTGTTCTGAGTTATTATTTCATTTCTTGTTTTACTTTTACAGTTCATGACTTGGGGTTTTTCATTTTCATTTTTGGTAGGCCCTGTTTCAAAAACCATGTTTTCCAATTAGATTTGGGGTTTCTACTTTTCATCAATATTTTGACTTCAGAGGGACTTCGGCCATCTCTAGCTTTCTTTGCGGCGAACACAAATTATACTGCAACTTACCCCTCCTGAATCGGAAGTAGAATCTAGAGGTTGTACAAATCAGTTGATCTTTGGTGTACTGAATTTTTAATCTTGTTACAGATCTTGCATGCCAACACAAAAAACAAGAATGCCGTCAAGGCTCTCATTGCAGCAGAGTACAGTGGTGTGAAAGTTGAGTTGGTTGGGGACTTTGAGATGGGTGTCTCCAACAAGACACCCCGAGTTTCTCCAAATGAGTCCTATTGGGAAGGTACTCTTTGTATAGCACCCACATGGAGCTTCATTGGGATTCTTATTGTGTTTTCTAAGAAATATGCGTTTATAGATTCCTGTACTTGAAACTCCTGATGGTTCTATATTTGAAAGTAATGCCATTGCAAAATATGGTGAGTTTTTACCTTTCTTCCTGATTCTAGCATGGATTGAATGCAGATTTAGTCGTTTCTAATGGCTAGTTCATGGCTTTCCACAGTTGCAAGGTTGAAGGTTGATAATCCTGTCTGTGGATCTTCACTTATTGAATATGTAGGACATAAGTGAGGCATGACAAATATCTTTTATATCACTATTTCTAGTGTATACTGCTGTTTCTGCAGTTCACTAATATTTCCATATCTTGTTGACCGCTCTCTATGTTTTGATATTTGGTAGGCACATATCGAGCAATGGATTGATTTTTCTTCCCTAGAGATTGATGTCAACATTTTGCGCTGGTTCATTCCACGGATTGGCTATGCTATGTATATTCCAGAGGTTGGCAAAATGTAGTTTTCCATTTTTCCCCTTATATCTATGGAATTACGCAATTCTATCGGCCGAAGTCCCTGTTCTTTCATCTTAAAGGTTGAGGAAGCTGCCGTTTCTGCCCTGAAGAGGGCCTTGGAGGCATTGAACAAACACCTCGCTTCCAACACATACCTTGTTGGACACAGTGTGACGCTGGCTGATATTGTGATGACATGTTTTGGATTTATACGGGTCTTGACTAAGAGCTTTACCTCTGAATTTCCCCATGTTGAAAGTACGTTTGGACAATGGTTAATCAGCCCAATTTCAAGAAGGTACTTGGTGAGGTGGAACAAGCTGAGTCTGTTCCACCTGTTGCAAAGAAGCCTTCACAGCCTAAAGAGCCTGTGAAGCCCTAGGCCAAGGAGGAACCAAAGAAGGAGGTCAGGAAAGAACCGGCCAAGCCAACAGAAGAAGCACCTACAGAGGCAGAAGAAGCACCCAAGCCCAAGCCAAAGCCAAAGAACCCTCTTGATCTCCTTCCACCTAGTAAGATGATACTGGATGAATGGAAGAGGCTTTACTCTAACACAGAGTAATTTTCGTGAAGTTGCAATTAAAGGTAGTCTTTGCTGTCATATTAATTTCATTTTAGATTGTGTCTTTCTCAGTAATCCTTCTAAATTGTGGAAAGTATAATTGATTGAGATTTAGAGCAGGTATTAGTGACCTTAAGACGTTCATGCGAATTGTAGAGGTGACTTTCAGAGAACAATTTTTCCCTTCTTTTGTTTCACTTTTTCCCCTGAGCTGTTTTCATGTCTTAAGAACGTGACTGTTTGTCTTGTTTGCTCATGTCATTACCACATTTTGGGGTGCTTGGACGTCTTTCTGCTTGTTGGCCAAGTGATGTAACAAGTAATCACCTAAAAAAATCGAATTTTTCTCCCACCAAAAGGGAGATCAAAACCTTCAAGAACATGTCATTTTTCAGGCAGTGATTTCTATGATTAATATTCTTTAACTTCTCTCCTTTCAAATCCGAAAATAGTTGAGACTAAATCCATAACATGATTTCATGACGAAGAACATCAAACCCCTTCTCCGTCTTTAAAGCTTGTGCCAATGCAAGACAATCCCTTTCAAAGATACTGCCTTTTATTCCAACTTCATGAACCCATTTAATTGCTAGTGCCATCCCCCCCCCCAAAAAACATTCCTAGGTTTCAAACATCCAGCTATCACCTCACCACTACTGTTGCAAATGGTAATACTAACTCCCAAACTGGTTCCAGCAGAATCTACCACTTCACAACAATTAACTTTATAGATTCTTGCTATTGTTTCTTCAGCCTCTGCTTACCCACCTAAGTTCCTGAAAAGCACTTACCAAATATGAACTTGCATAACATCTGCTTGAGCAAATGTTTGAAGCTAGTGGAACTAGACCTTAAAAGGGATGTCCATGCAAAATTTACCTAGTCCTCCAATTCACTTTACAGAAGTCGCAAATCTCCTGCACTTCAACCCTCCTCTTGACGAAGTTAACCTACATTGCAACATTTCACTGCATTGCTTTCTAGTGTCCCCGTACCAGGAGCTTTATTCATTTTCCAGCTGTAATTCATCTATTTCAGTTCGCAAAACTTTGGTAACTGTTCAACCAAGTCAAAGTAACTCAAAAGTATTGCACAAAGAAAAATGTCGAAGTGACTGAAACCCTTCTCTATGTTTTTGGCAAGGTGCATGAAAATGTGTCTAGAAATCACTTTATCTTTGGTAAATTTTTCCGTGCCTTTTCCTCACCATCCGTCTGTGTGTTTTGGTGTGGACATTTTTTTGGTGTAGGATTCTGGGATATGTATGACCCTGAAGGCTACTCTCTATGGTTCTGTGACTACAAGTACAATGATGAGAACACTGTCTCATTTGTGACTCTGAACAAGGTAAGTGGGTTCTTGCAAAGGATGGATCTGGCACGCAAGTATGCATTTGGCAAGATGCTGGTGATCGGCTCAGAACCCCCATTCAAGGTGAAGGGTCTATGCCTCTTCCGTGGACAAGAGATTCCTCAGTTTGTGCTTGATGAGTGTTATGATATGGAGCTCTACGAGTGGAAGAAGGTGGACATCAATGATGAAGCTCAGAAGGAGCGTGTTAACCAAATGATCCAGGATAATGAGCCTTTTGAGGGAGAAGCTCTATTGGATGCCAAGTGTTTCAAGTGAATGTCATTTTTCCAGCATGGAAGATGGAAAGGAGGTCATCCACTTCGCTAACCCACTGATACGAGCAAACTTCATTCAACTGCTGCTCATGCGACTCGGATTGTACTGCGGAGTGTAATTTCTCTAGATTAGGTGCTGGCTTTTTCCCCCCTATTTTGTGACCGGTGGGCAAGTAGGATCACCTTGTGACAAAATTGATCTTGTGAAGCTTTGCCTTGTATTTGGAAATGACAAGATTTTATCGTAACAGCAGCTTGAACACGTCTCCTTCTGAATTCTAATCTTATTAGGAAATCTCCATCGCTTCCATCTGAGAACGTTATCTACATCGGCAAATTCTAAATGACAATCCACAGCGTGCAAACAGCAATGTTTGTTCATCCGCGATGTAGCAGCCATTTTTCTAGTGATGGGTGTGGTGATCAGAACATCAAAATAGGTTGTTACTAGCCAGCTTTGGAAATGGTTAATGCTCCCTTTGCATCTGGGTGACTATCCTACTTTCTGTTTTGATTTGTTTTGCTTTGACCATTTTAGTTTCTATGACTCTGTACTTTAAAGCACGTTACAAAGCAAACTCGTTAACCATGAATAGTGCAAGGTGATTTGGGTAAAGTAACAAATATCTTGATAAGTTCAATGGATCCATCCAAATTATACTTAATATTTCACCTCTGTTGATCGTTGCAAAGTTAGTTCTCTAATCTATATTTGCCCTTGGTATGTTTACCCATCGGCCATGGCTAGGCATGTAACCACCTTGGCACACATGATCTCATCTAATCCTAGCATTCTTTCCTTTCGTATTATGCCTTGCAATTATTAGTCTTTGTGCCTCACGGCCACTTGTTTCTAGCCATTGTGGGGTTTTTGGATTGGTGAAGTTTCGAAATACTAATCCCTTCAGCTATACCTAGATTTCTCCAAACTTCATTTTAGAAAGTGTCCACTGTGAATGGCAGTGTTGTGGTACATGCTTCAACTGAAAAGTCTGGCTAAGCTAAATAAAGAACAAATTGCCAATTAAAGACACACACACACACACAAAAGACAATCGAAGTTGCAACAGCCATATAATTTATTCCACAGTTCCACACACCAGTGATAGCTAAGTAACACATTGCCATTTTTCATATACACATCGACACAATACTGAGAGCAATCCATAGGTACACAGAGATGCCACTGCCATGGCCATCATCACAGAATGGTATACAAAGGACGTGCACTATATACTGTCATTTTTTTTATATACATATCGACATAAGATAGCACAGTCTTATAGGTGCCACTGGAATGGCCATCATCACAGGATGGCACACGAACGACGTGAAGCTTGCTTAAGCTCCTCCCGGAGTTTACAGATCTCATTATTTGATCTCTGTTGAGCAGCGAGGGCTATCTCTTCAGCCTTCTTCCTTGAGGCTTGCTCCTCAGCCACTTGCTGTTCAAGCCTCTCAATTGTATCTCTCAGCTTTGATCCAACCTATATCGTAAAAGCCATTGAAACATGAAATAAACCTAACTTGAGACAGGATAGGAAGGATCGCATAATAACCACCTTGGGAAAATTTTTAGTCGGGTCATCTAAAAATGCCCACTGATCAATATGGAGGCTCATTTAAGCATGCAGATTTCTGAATTGCAATATATGGTAGTACCAAGAGTTTTCCATTGCCAATCGTGAAAGGGCCTATTTGAAAATTCAAATATCAATGGTCAACTAACCATCCCCCCTGCATAGCAGTCAGGCGATCAAACTATCTGAGGTGAATTAAAGCAAAACCACGCCAGTGCCCCATACACACTTGGATGGAAAGTCATGATAGACAAAGCAAAAAAAAACACTCTTGAACAAACCCTATGCTGAACCGCCTGAATCAACCTTAGCCAATAATCCACCAATCTGTTCTGACACAGCCTAGTGCTAAACGAGGCCAATACAACCATTTGCTGTAACTATCAATGGTAACTCAAGCCAAACATTGAACTTTTTTTAATAAAATAAAAATATACACCTAATTGCCAGAACCGTGAGAAAGCACCTAAATGAGCACAAGAATAGATGGACTTCTTACGTTAGCTCCCACTCTTCTACTCTCCCCTTTTCTCTTTTTTTTGGTTTTGGGGGGAGGGGGGAGTGTCAATCATCCATTTCCAACCAGGAATTAAAAATTAAGGAGTCCAGACTAGAAAATACCATTTCAGCTATCCTGTTGACCTGCTCTTCATGTGCTTTATGCATCTTGTCCTTCAGTTCTGATATTTCTTGTTGAGTATAATCTCGCAAAGAATCAATGTCTTCCTGATGACGAAGTTTCTGTACAATGAGATGGCGGTGGTTAAGTGACAAGTTCATTGCAGTACATGACCTTGAGTAGAAATTGGGATAATAAATGAAACTGTCACCTTCATTTCCTCAAAAAAAACGTGAGTGTATGGTTGTCCACCGTTTTCCTCTACAACCGCATCCACTAGCTTAAGAAGCTTCTGTAGTTGTTCTGCCTTCTTAGATTTCTTTTTTGTTTTATTATCAAAAAGTAGACAACGGTTTTTGCAGACCTCCAATAGTTTCTGCACGTTAGATGCATTAGAAAATGGCACTACAATCTGGTGCAATACAATTATATTTGAGCCAGCAAACTTAAACTGACTATGCCATGCCAATCAGTCCCTAGATGCCTAAATAACACCTCGAATCCTGAGACTCATTAGCTTACATAGTCAAACAAGAACATCAGAAACTGTAACTTAAATACATTCTGTTATTAAGCCAATCTGAAAAGGTCAACACCCATGTTTTAAGCTTCACATGACCCGTACTCAAGCAGCCCATCACAGTATATGCAGTTAATAGACATGGAAGTAAATATGGGAAAACAGATAACCCCACGTTGCCAAGCAAGGAAGGCTGGGTCTGTCTCATATAAGCACTTTTAGATTTGACATAATTCGAACAAATCTTCAACATTCAGATAAATGACTCCTCGCACAACATATCACCATGCCCGTTGTCCAAAAACTGTGCATCAATACTCAAGCGTCTCAAGTTATTTTTTCACCTCTTTTTGTATTTCCCCGTTAGTGAGAGTAAAGGTAAGTGATTAAATTTGCCAAAAAGATGCAACTTTGAACTACCAACATAAAATAATAAAAAATTATTCAGATTATCTCAAAAATAGAAAGTGAAGAAGGTGTTCAAGAACAGTGACCAGGAAGACTAAAATGCTTAACACTGATCGCAAGTCGCAACACATGTAAGTGTCAAACAAACAACAACAACTCCTCCCAGTGTGGGTCCTCCTTTTGCGGGCTATGAGGAGATCCAGATATAGGCAGCCTTAGCGCTGCAACCACATGTGCAGAGAGACCGATTTCAATAGACCCACAAAAAGAATTTTAGAAAATATTTTGATGGGAGGAAAAATTTTTCGAAACACATTTGGGGGAAAAATTTCCTTGGAAATAAGATATCAAACACATTTCATATGATCAAAAGTAAACATTATGGAAAACTAGGTGGGATAATAAAAGTGCATAACTAACGGCAATTATAATTAGAAAACATAAACATGTGAGGATCAATAGCTTCACTACTAGAATCACCTGCAGTGGTTCAGGACACTCACGACCCAGATAATCTTCAAGATTCTCGCCATCATCCTCAAGCTCATCCCCTCCTGTAAACACTACAATCATGTAATTGGTAATCTTGGGCCCAAAGAACGTCTGCAAGCTTTGCACCGCCGCTTCCTCTTCTTTAGAGAAACGTGCCCTCACCGAGAGTACCACAAGTATCGCATGTATGCCATCCTTGGCCAAATCAATACACTTAACAACCTCCTTACCAGTAGATTCCTCAGCTGACAAGTAGAAAAGCCCTAAAATTCGACACCAATCATAGGTTTAGAAAGATATCTCCAAGAGAATGACTATCTCTGAGCTACATGACTGCGACAAATAAGCTAAGGTTGGGAAACACTCATGACCCATTAGAGACAAATGAAACCATTGAAGCATCTAAATGCAGAAAAAAATGTTCCTGGTTAGAAACAGTCATGAAATGGACTAAAATAAATAATTTGACAACTTAGGTATCAGTTCTACAACATGGAATTCCAATATTCCACTATATATTAAATACAAAGGAGGTTAATTTGAAGCAATGGCATTGCAATTTGTAGTAGAAATAATTTGCTGGTAATAGAATCATAATCTATAGCATCTTTTTAAGTATATAATATATAATTCAAAAGAAGAATAAGAAGACAGGCTCCATATCAAGCTAGACAAAGAAACTGATGCAAAACGAGAACCCCACTACCTAGAACATAAAAATCATTTCATCTTGTACATAATGTTGTCAACATACATATATATGACCATAATCTAATCGTTTAACCTTATCAATGATTGATTAATACTCTCACCATTGAAAAAGAAAGGTCCAACTTGCCAACTTGACTTTCAGAAAATTCCTCAAGCAAGGGAAAATGATATGGGAACAGAGAAATGCTGATCAGAGAGGAGAATGGGCAACTATTCTTGGGCTAGTGTGATACTTTTACGTCATAGGAGATCAAGTAGATGTCCCCATGTCTTCCAACAAACACAATCAAATTCTTTCTTCAACCTATTTACCATTCCTTATGAGGACATAGACAAGTAAAGAAGCCAAAAATGGTTCCAACAAAACAAGGTTAAATAAACTGAAAGAAGCAGAACTTAACAGAGTTATCATATTCAAAAAATTATAGTCCATTGAGTTGTTCTCCGTATATGTAGATAATCAGGTCAAGACTATATAAACTGCCCTAGAAATTTGAATACATCAATTACAAATTGAGAGAACATAGATCTTATAGAAATTTCTAATGAGACAATCAGAAACTAAAAATTTTACAGTCACTCCATGAGTTTTTCAATTTATCACCCCCCGTTCCATCGACTTTCAATTCTGAAACAATATAGCTCCACTTTAGATAAGCCTTAAAATCAACAAATTAATTTTTTAAGTAAATAAGTACCACTTCTAAGGACACTTATTTATTAACAGCATTTTCCTAATTGAAATACTTGTCACACATAGAAACGGTGTGGGGGTTTAGGTGTAAGTGGGGAGTAAATTAGAATATGAGTAATGAGGAGTAACTCTTACCCCTTTATGTTCCTCTTCAACCCAATTTTCTTGACTCCTCAAGTTCGAGTATAAGGAATAAAAGGATTTATCATATAAAAATAGATGTTCTTTCAGTAATCTTCCTTTATAACCCTAAAAGAGTAAGTGATTGCATGTGACTCCAAACAAAATAAAGGATATATATGTCAAATTGTCAACTAATCCATTTAGTCTTAAGAACTCCCATGTCATTCCAAACAAAGATAACTAAGGTACTCGTAAGCTCCCAAACATAGGAAAGTTATTAATACTTCTTAACTCATCCTTACTCTCGCTTCTCTGTATTGCTCTTACTCTCTTTATTCTTATTACCTCTTAACCCCCTTCCCTAGTCTCCTTCCCATTGAACCCTTTAACATCATCAAAATTAAAATTATGATAACTATGGGCACTGTACGTGATTATCAAAACGATTGCAATACAAATAAAAAATTTCCCAAACAAGGGCCTAGGGGGAAGTGTCAATCATTTTGACTCCAATTTACAAACAAATTCATTGAACCTGCATTTGAACATGTGGGTGTATAATCTAGATATTTCCAAGTTACTCAAAAACTGCAGGAACTAGATGTGATAATATAATTAAGGTAGATCACAATTAAAATAGAGAGATAGATGAACATCCAACACAAAACTCTAGATATTGTTTTAATTATTTGCCATGCATTGCTTGAAAGACACCGGATTCAAGAGCACAAAAGCCCTGTGTTTCCTATGCATCTCAATTCTCAAGGATCACAAAGGGAAACCTAGAAAACAAGTCTGTATCTGGGAAATAACTCTCTATTCACATACCATTAAAGGCAGTCTTTCAGAAACTTTCTAGGTTGTTTCTCATAAGGTTTATATCCTGCTTCCAGAATGGAAGATACAAAGAAATTAACATAAGCTCCTTATTCTCAAAGAGGCACCAACGTTGGAGACAAGAAATGAAAAATTATTATCTAGGTGTATATACATGGCAATGAACAAACGAGTATCAAACAACACACCACATACCTGGTGTGTCAATAACATTGATAACTTGTCCTTCTTTGAGCACAGTACTTTGAAGTTCAGTGGTAGTAGTGACACCAGATGAGCTAGCTCTCGACTTGAACGCCTTTCTCCCAAGAATGCTGTTTCCAGTTGCACTTTTTCCATTACCCGTACGTCCAACTAAAACTAGAGTCCTAGTTGCTTTAGATATAGAGAAAATCCAAGTCATGATAGATGCCAGTGTTAAAAGAGCAAGTGTAAAGTATGCTTATGAAACAAGAGTAACATGCTGACAATCTGACACAGATCCTTGAAAATAAGAGAACCTTGATCAATCATAGATTCATAGTATTAAATTTCTCCTAATCAGGACCCTTTATAAACCACATAGCAATCTTATCAGTGACCACATTGTGTCAGAACAAAACATAATTCTCCCCTACCACGCCTAACATCTATTGGAATTTAATTTCAAGAAGCTAGTTCTTCTGAGAATCAGAACCACACCAGCACAACTAGCATTATGCCTTTCTTCAGAAAAATGTGCATTCAATGGTCGGCAATAGTTGGACACATTACTTTTTGAAAGGAACGCACTCGTAAAACAAAGCCTCACCGCCGCCCCCCCCCCCCCCAAAAAAAAAAAAACCAATTTCTAAAGTGTTGTAGTTTTGAAAGCCGGAGGGGAGGGGGGAATGAGAGAAGATCAACAAAATCGAAGATCACCCATTCACCAAAGAATACAGATATTCCTATAACAATGTTGATCAGTGTGATACTCTAATTGAAGCAAATGGACGGTTTTTCAAGAACAGTTCTCTACCTTTCTTCATGCCCTGCCCACAACTACAGAATCCTAAAGAATAACAATCATGGACCCAAAGCAAAATACCTATGTTTCTCTTTGCACTTTGTGGGAAAGAATCACAGACATAAAACAATAACAAATATCTAATTCTTGAAAGGAAAATAGGATAATCGTCACAATTCCACTGAAATCAACAATCAAACTCAACCAAAAATGCACAGTATATAAGAAAATCGAAATGAGGACAAATTGAAAACATGGGCATTGATGAGTACGGAAAAATTATCGATTGACCCACCCATAGTCACAGTTTCAGCAACAAGAAGCTCAAATTCACGACAGCCTTGACAACAACATCAAAATTCACGACAGCCTTGACAAATTGCCCATAAGCAAAGAATTGAGCTATTTAACGTGCCGAGGGGAATCATTCAGCAGTAAGAACAGTTAGAAAGGAAAGCACGAAAACTTCGCAAAGAAAAGAAGGATTAACTCACCGGATTAAGGAAAGTACGAGAAACCCTTGCTGTAAGGATGTTTACAAGATACTAACTTGAGTGCTGAGGAGAGGCTTTTCTTGAGGAGAAACTATACCAGTCTTTGAGACGATGAAAGACGAAGATTAAAAGCCAAATCAACCAAAAATTCTCAGAGATAGAAGAAGGGTATTAGATGAAAATACTCGATTGGAGGAAAATGTCCCTGACTTTCCCAACTGCCCAGCAGCAGTCACTAGCATATCATACTTGGGGAAAAAAAAAAAAAAAAAAAAAAATCCATGCATGCAGTAGTCAGTGGTCACGAGCCATCAGTGGTGAAATACTGAAATCAATAGTAGTCAGTACTCAGTAGTCGGTAATGACGTGCAGTAATCCATCCATGCAGCAGTCACGAACTCTCAGTAGTCAGTGGTCACGAGCCATCAGTGGTTTTAGTTTTGGAAGGAAAAGGAAGCTTGGTTTAAAATTGCAATGGCTAGCTAGATTATCAAATTGCATTTAGAGCATTCCCAACTCAGGGATGCCACATCATTAAAAGTTTCACCATTTTGAAATTTGTATTTCATTACTTTTTCAACTAATGAAACTCTAACTTAAATTATATAATAAAATATTTCATATAGACCCACCTTATAACATAATTTTTTTTCAAATGTCAAAATAATTTTTTTATTAAGGAAAAAGAGAAAAATCAATAAAAAATTAAAAAAGCACAAAAAAGGTGGAATGGGGGAGGAACGGGCAGGCGTGGAGGCCCGCGTGCCCCCCTGTTTTCCTTTGGCTGGCAGAGCTTCCCCAGCACGCGTGTGACACGCGGGGCCCACAAGTCCCACGCATTCCACACAGTTAGGGACGCTCTTAATGATATTTTGAGAGTTTGAGTTGAGATTTTATTTGGCAGTTAGCGAAAGGTTATTTGAGAAAAATTGAAACTTCCCTTATAGTGTGTTCATTAGTCTCTTTCTCTCTCTGTCTATCTCATAAGGGGGATTTATTCGTTGCTCTATCTACTCCTCCTCTCGCTACCTACGTGGTCGTTCTTTGAAATGGCAGAAAACTTGGGTTGAATTTGTAAGCTTTTCAATACCAATCTATTCATGGGTGAGAAGAATGGGGTAAGACAAGGTACATAACTATTCCAATGAGGAGGAGTAGGCGGAGAACGAAGCAAAGTTGGTTGTGTCTGTTGAAGTTGAGGATGACCGGTGAAGTTGATGGAGGAAGGAGCAGGAACAATCTCATAAGGGTAGACAACTACAACTTGTAAGGTAAACAACAGGTATGCCATAATTAGTCGTAAATGTCAGAAAATGGTTAGTGGAATGAGCTTGTTGTCATTCTTATTGTTGTTGTGAATGGTGTATATATTGATGTCATGATGTTTTCGATTGTTTATTAGGGTAAGAGCACTGTTGTTGTTTTATAATCAAAATTATACGAAAGTATAGTGAGGGTAGTGTACCATAATAGTATGAGGGAAGCCATGCGTTAAAAAAATTGTAGTGGCATGGCAAGGTTTATATAGTTATGTATGATAATGGTATTGTAAACAGAAAAGTTATAGTGGAGACAATAGTATCCTCGGGGGTACAATATAAGATGTTGAAAAATAGGACGTGTTGTTATAACGAGGTTATGATGTTGGTGGAAGGCCAAAAGAAGGAAATTTGTAAACCTGGGGTTCGTTCAATGTATACTATGGTAGACATAGTTTATCTATTAGGTAAGCCAAGGGTGGTAATGGTGGGGACTACTTTAGTAATTAAGGCACTATTATTTGAACTGACAAAATGCTTATATCATATGACATGCAAGACAATTGTGAAGATATTACGAAGATTGATAAGATTGAATGATCTAGGAAGGGATTGAAGGTAGTGGTTGCTGGGACGTATACGTAAAATGGATGTAGATGGTGTCAGTGTAGGAGGTGCTTGGGGGGGCTAGTTGTGTATGTGTTATGGGAGTGTCGGAGGACGGTGGAGATAAAAAAGTAACCGATGAGGGAGGGCTAAGGAAATGTATATTGGTAAAGGAGAGAACAGGGGCGGAGGAGGTTGGAGGAATGGTGAAGGAGACTGTCGCAACATAAAGTATGGTATAGTTTGAAGTAGGATAGGCAAATGATAATTCCGGTAGAAGGGGATATGGACGTGATGATGTTCGAGGGAAATGATGAATGTGGTTATTCATATGTGGGTGGCAATCTTGGTCCAGGAAGGAGAGTACGGAGGGGTGTTGCAGCAGGCGAAGGACAAATGAACACTTCTGATGATAGCGTGGTATGTGGCACTACTGGAGAGGTGGGAATGTTACTGCCCAAGAGGGTAGGAAATGAGGCGCTGAATAAGGAGCAGTGAAACGGGATCCTTTTTAACGTGTGATATAAAGGAATGGATTAGTTTATTATAGTTATAAAACTGAGTGATTAATATGGTATTGTCCTTGAAATTGCATGTCAATAGTCATTGAAATGGCCGAAAGTGGGAATGACTAACCTCAATCTAGGCGGAGACTAGAAGGGAAAATAATCGAATTCTCATATGGCGATGAGATATTTGGGGTGTTAGATGATGGGTTTGATAAAAAAAAAAAGTTAACGAAAGCGACAATATTTGGCCACGAACTGGCCTTCAAATACAAAGTTAATACTGTAAGTTCTACATCTGGGAAGAAATTAATCAGGGGAGATAGATAGATTTTTCAATCAGCAAACGCATTTACGCACCTCATTGAAGGTAAAGTGCAGTTGTGTCTTGACTATTCTCCCAGAGACATTATTCAGAATTTGGAATTAGAGTTGGCGACTTGGCTGACATACGGGCAGTCTTGGAGGGCAAGAGACTTCAAGCATATGATGTTGCTTGGTAAGCCACCTGATCATTACAAATTGTCGCCTTGGAAGTGTGTTGCGATCGTCAGAGCAAATCTGGGATTTGTGACCTTTTGTGATGTTGATGGATTGAGGTTTAACCTAATGTCTGTTGTGCATACTGCAAATATAAATGAATTTAAACTTTGATGCAGGATAACACTTTTCGTTGGTAGCACCCATTTAAGCAGACCTTATAAGGGAACTATACTTGTTGCATGTGCGATGGATGTAAACAACCACCTGTTTAATTTCACCTATGTGATACTGTCCATTAAAGGGGAGCCTTGGAGTAACGATAAGGTTGTCTCTGTGTGACCAAAAGATCACTGGTTCGAGCCTTGGAATCAGCCACTGATAAAGCCAGGTTATGCTGCCTACAATTCACTCCTTGAGGTAGGGACCTTCCTTGGACCCTGCGTGGATGCGGGATGTTTGTGCACCGGGCTGTCCTTTTTATGTGATGGTGTCTACTGATACGATTGATAAATGTGTGTGGTTCTTGGAAATAGTTGCAAAGTGCTTAGCGAATTTCAAGCCCATTATAATGTCGGACAAGAATCCTACTATCATCACAGGTGTTGCACAAGAGTTTGGTAAAGAGCACCTTAGCTACCGCGTACGACACCTGATGGAGAACTTCTTGAAGGAGATAGCCAAACATGCTATCCGAAAAGAAGCAACGAAGCAGATTTCGAAAGCAGTCTCATGGACTGACACAAATAGCTATGCTAACAGCGCCAAACTAATAGTTATTTGCCAAACACTTTTTTCTTGAAACACCTAATCTAACAGCTAATACAAATAGTTAATGCTAACAGCGCCAAACGTCCTAGAGATCTGACTCATTTACAACTTAATGAGGACCTGACTTTCCCCAAGGCTGTGACAATGTAATTCTTTCATTCATGCAACAGGCGTATAATCTCATGTGAACTCCTAACACTCTTGTTCTTAGTGCTTAAGGGTAGATTTACCAGTTATGCCTCATTTTTCACCATCCACTTCTGATTATTATTTTGTGACATTCATATCTGTTTTATGTTTTTCTTAAGGATATTTACCAAGGCCCTTTAGCGAACTATGCGTACATGATTTGCCTAATTCTAGCACCATTCATCTTGAACTATGCTTTATGAGATTACTAGAGTTCGAAGCCTCACTCTCTCCATCATTTCCAGGTCGCTTGCAATTTCACCACAACATTTTGAGTCTCTAAAGTCATATTGTCCACTTTTATTTCGGAGGGCTTTTCAAAATTATCCTCTCCTCCACCTATAAGAATACAGCCGCCGAGAACTAGGTTTGTCCGAACCTCATTTGAAGAAGGTTTAACCAATAGCTTCAAGTCAGCTGAATAAAAGCCAACACTAATAAACGATGCGTGGAAAAAAATAGACGATTGAAGTTGCAACAGCCAGTTAATTCCTTCCATAGTTCCACCACCAATGGTAGCAAAGTACTATATAATGCCATATCTCTCATATACAAATCGACATAAAACTAAGTGCAATCGATAGATAGTGCCATCGCAGTGGCCATCATCACAAAATGGTGCACTTTCCACTTGCAGCTTGCTTTCGAAGCTCCTCTGTTTCCCTCTGCGCCCTCTCCAAGTTCTCTCGGAGTCTACGGATCTCATCATTTGATTTTTGCTGAGCAGCTTGGGCCATCTCCTCAGCTTTCAACCTTGCAGCTTGTTCCTCAGCCAGTTGCTGTTCCAGCCTCTGAGTTGTCTCTCTAAGCTTCAATTCAACCTACATCATGAAACCATAGCAATGGAAAAAAGGGGCTGAATTTGAGGCATGAAGGAGTGCACAATTAACGATCTCCGGAAGTTTTTCAGCGGGGTCATCTAAAAATGCCTACTGGCTGATGTGGAAGCTCATTAAGCTTGCTCAGACCTCTTAATTGCAATATTAGCACCAAAGGTTTCCATAGCAATCATGAAAAGATCTACCGAAAAATTCAAAGCAATTTCTTCAGCAGAGTAAACAGGAGATGAAACTATCTTAAGTGAATTAAGGCAAAACTAGACCAGTGCTTCTCACACCGTTGATGAAAGCCATAAAGACAAAATCAACATGTGATCGAACAACGGATAATCCCTTCGGACAGGCATGACTATGCGATCACTAAGACGGACAATATCCATGTCATTCTTCTTCACAACAAGGCAAATTCTTCTTTGTACGGGTAATCAAGCATATAAACTCCCAAGCACACGTAAAACATGACGTGAATAAATAAATGTCCAAACTCTTCATCAAGCAAAAGATGCTCCGTACAAAGATTTTTGATAAAACTAAGACAAAGAAAAGCAAAAAAAATCTTTCCCTTTTTATTCACTTCAAGTATTCATTTCGTTAGGGCCATGTCACAACTCAACTGACAAAACAGTTGAGCACCATCCAATTCCCTGAATCTTCCCCCTTTTTTTGGTAGAGTGGGGCAGGACGAGGCAGGGAAGGGGATGCACACCTGCCTCTCAAGAACAATTGCAGGAGATTGGACAAAATACCACTTCAGAACACCTGGAGAATGATCTTGTGTGCCAAATGCCAATCAGGGATGGGATAAGAGAACACCAGTTTGGATAGAACACAGAATTCTAAGGGCAACCTAATTAGTAGATAGAGCAGAGAATTCCCTGGATGATCATTCTCCTCATATATAACTGCAATTTGCACGATAACAGCAGTAGACACACTAATACCGAACTACTTAATTTAAATGGAAAGAATGAAACTTTAAGAAAATAGCAACATAACTCCTAAGATCGAGACCTGGAGTAAAATCCAGTAGTTACCTTCCCCTTCCTCCATCCCCCCGGCAAAAGAAAAAAGGCAGGAGGGGGGTGGGAATTATGAAGTCTTCAAGGGAATTCATGTCATTCCACACCTGCATACGCAAGGTCTGGAAAGATATACATGTAGACAACCTCATCTATACCAGGAGAAGCTAATTTTGAGGTCATTATCAATCTTAGACCTGGCAAAAATGATCCAACCGGGTCTTCTCAATAGCTTATCCCATATGACTATAAATTACAATTGGCAAAAGACCAAAAATAAGGTAATATGGTTCTAACATGCACTAAATTTAAAAATCCCCCTACCCCCCCCCCCCAAAAAAAAAACCCCCCCCCCCCCCCCCCCCAAAAAAAAGAACAAAGGAAAAAAAAAAAAGAAAAAGTGCACGTGCGCGCACTCTTGCACTTGAATTAACCCCAAGATGGCCCTACCAAACCAACGCAAGCCTAACACTCCACCAACCTGTTCTGATGCAACACAGTATTAAGCCAGCCCAACATAACTGTTTTCAATCACACATCAAAACCATCGCATATTTTGTAAAATAAACAAATATAAATCTAATTACCAGAGCCATAAGAAAGCACATACAATCAGTACAAGAAAATTAAAAGTTCTACCATTACTCCCACTCTTCTACTTTCCCCCTTTTTGGGGGGGGGGGTGTTGGTCAATCATCCATTTTTTAATACAGCAATAGAAATGTCATATAAATAGCAATAATTTACAAAACAAGGAATCAAAATGTAAGAAGCCCAGAAAATACCATTTCAGTTATCCTCTTGAGCTGTTCCTCGTACGCTCTATGCATCTGTTCCTTCAAGTCTGATATTTCTCGTTTAGTATAGCCTTGTAAAGATTCAACATTTTCTGCTTGTTGGCGAAGTTTTAAGGCTCCTTTCTGTACAATAAGAAGCAGCAGTTAAAGCGGCAAGTTCATCACAGCACATGACCTTTACTGGAAAAAAGCATAATAAATGCACACATTACCTTCAGTTCCTCAAATAGAACATCACTGTATGGTTGTCCACCGTTTTCCTCGACAACTGCATCAACTAAGTTAAGAAGCTTCTGCAATTGTTCTGCCTTCTTAGCTGGGTCTTTTGTTTTATTGTCGAAAAGTACACAACGTTTTTTACAAACCTCCAAAATTTTCTGCACATCAGAAGCGTTAGAAGATGGCACCCTAATCTGCCGCAATATATATATATATAGAGTTAGGTTTTAGCCTGCAAACTTAAACCAATTGTGCCAAGCCACTTAGCTCCTAGATGCCTAATAGAACCTCTCATTCTATGACTCATTAGCTCACATAGTGAGATAATAATATCAAATATTACAACTAAAAT
Source organism: Carnegiea gigantea (assembly GCA_029747015.1). Lineage (NCBI taxonomy): Eukaryota > Viridiplantae > Streptophyta > Magnoliopsida > Caryophyllales > Cactaceae > Carnegiea > Carnegiea gigantea. The sequence continues at coordinate 549,958 of JAKOGI010000344.1, read as the reverse complement.
ATCTTCTGCCACCACGCACAGGCCAAACACCCATTTGTTGAGCTTCAAATGGCCCATACACAAGCGATCCATGACAGTCTACACAGTTCATAGCAACGAAATAGATCCAGGGAAATATTATAATCCCAGGGCCTAACAAAGGGCCTCTGCGACCTCTGCCTCATCCAGGCACTTTTACATGTGAAGTAACTTGAAGTTATCTTCAACATTCAGATAAATGACAGCTCCTACAACAGACTGCCTTCTAAATTTTATATCAATCATTAAATTAACAATTCCCCCCCCCCTCCCCCAAAGAAGTGGGAGCAAAGGTAAGTGATTAAATTTGAGAAAGAAAGTAAAAATTATTTAGACAATCTCAAAACAGAAAGTGAGGATGGTGACCAAGAACCATGAAAGACAGAAATGCTGAAGCAACAATGATCACAACACAATGCAAAAGCATAAAACCAACAGCAATTATAATTATAAAACATAAACATATGGCGACCAGTAGCTTCACTACAAGAATCACCTGCAGTGGTTCTGGACACTCACGACCCAGGTAATCTTCAAGAGTCTCATCATTATCCTCAAGCTCATCCCCTCCCGTAAATACAACGATCATGTAATCGGTAATCTTGGGCCCAAAGAATGTCTGCAAGCTTTGCAGCGCTGCTTGCTCTTCTTTGGAGAAACGTGTTCTCACAGAAAATACAGCAAGTATTGCATGTATGCCATCCTTGGCCAAATCAATACACTTAACAATCTCCTTACCAATAAACTCAGTTTCAGCCGAAAAGTCAAAAAGCCCTAAAATTAGAGACCAACGATAGGTTTAGAAAGATATCTCTAAGAAAACTATCTGGGGGCTACAAAAATAGCCAAATAATAACATTGGGATAAGCACATGATCCATAAGGCATAAATGAAAGTATAGAAACACCTAAATGCCGCTAAGATGTCGTTGATTAGAACAGATATGAGTAATGGATAAAATTAAATAACTTGACAACTCATTCATCAGTTCCCTGACATAAAACTCCTCTATTGTATTATATTATATAAGAGAGACGTTATAAGAAATCTCTGTTTCAATTTGAGGTAATGACTTTGCAACTTGGTATGGCGGAAATAATTATGTTGGTGATAGAATCTTAATATATAGCATTTATTCAGTACGTCATATATATTCAAATAGAAGAATAAGACAGCAGGCTCTCAACCCTGTAACGTAGGAACTAAAAATCATTTCGTCCTCTACATAATATTATTAATAAAGAGTGATTTTCAAAGTGATCTGATGTCCATAACCATAATCAAATCGTTTCACAGTATGACGATTGATGAATGCCTCCAACATGCAGAAAGAAAGGTCTCACTTCACAATGGCACGGAACTCGAGAAAATTCCTCAAGCAAGAAATAAAAATATGGAAATAGTACCTAAGACAAAAATGGATAACTATTTTAGCACAAATATGATAATAAGGGATGAAATACATGTTCCATTTCTTCGAACACAATCAAAGTCTTTCTTCAACCACTTTGATCAATCTTTTCAGGACATAGATAGGTCAAGAAGCCTAAAGGTCTCATCAATTCAGGATTATATAAATTGAAAGAAGCATAACTTAACAAATGTATCATACTCAAAATTGTCCAAAATGATGTAGCTAACTAGAGAAAATTCTGAAGATGCTGACTAGAGAATTAAAATTTTTCAAACACTCCGTAAGGTTTTCTACTTGCAACTCCCAATCCATTAACTGTGTATTTTGAAACAATATACTTTATACTTAGTTAAGCCGTTGAAATTGATAAATTGATTTCTTAAGTAAAAAAATACCACTTCTGAAGACATCTAATCAGACCGCATAAGAAACTAATAGTATCTCCTCAATGAGGAAACACTTGTTAAACATAAGGAGGACAGGGCGTTCGGACATAAAAACAGAGGGGTTTTTTTGGCCAGTGATGGACCGTAGATTCAGACGTAGAGTGCCTATTACTTAATGAGCCACTTTCCTTTAATCCAAAACACACTCCAATGCCAAAAAGATTTGTCCAACAATGATTGGCTACAATGTCTTAACATTATTCATAGTACTGAAGAGAATATCAGGTTTTATCGTCAACTAACACTTGATTTCAACTATGCACTACATGCTCAGCAAAAAGGTCCAAACTGCTCTTAGGACAACAGGTCCTTGTGTTTGGTTGCTTAGTAGAAATATGAGCGAATAAATGACTTGCTAAAGGAGTACAAATAAAAAATTCACAGGGATTGGTTAAGTAAGCTCAACTGCTTCCAGGAGATGAAGTCAGATGATATATTTTTATCAGAAGTTTATGAAGCTATAGATCTAATTACTTCACAAAGAGTTAGTGGATTGCATCCAAATCATGTGACATACAGAGGCCCTTCATTTGGTTCCTTCCGATGAGTTTTAATTACTTGTACTTCACAAACAGTCGAAGATGATTTTAGGGTACATGAACCACACTGTAGACAAGATCAGCAAAGATCTGAAATTCTGTGGTGCCAGAGAATTGTGCTTTTGACTGTGGTTCATTGGAAGTGAACTTAAAGAGAGACTCTTCACCTACAAGAAAGGAACTCCAAAAAATTTTTTTATTGTCAGGGTTAAGCTCCGGTACAAAATCAACTATTCCACCTAGGTGAATCTTCTGGCGGATGAGTGACTTCACTTGGTTTAGGAGAGTGATAACCCTACTTGCTCAAGGCTAGACCCCTTCCATTCACTAGGTAAACAGAAAACATTGACCCAACTCTACTCAAAATAGGACGCCTCATCCCAGGTCAAACCATTCCCACATTTCATAAACCATGCAAAGATGACAGGGACAACATTTATCTTAGGTTTTAGAACACATAAATGGAGTATAACAAGTTTCAGCGCTCTTATCAACACACATTTGCGTCTCCTATATACTTTTGGGGGGATTTTAACTTTTCTTCCTCCCCAAAGCTATTGCAAATGCAAGTGATGGATTCCCTGGTGTGCCTATTTGGGTTGTGCTCCCATAGTAGTGTTGTGATTGCGGGGCAACTCAGGGCAAAGAGTTTAATGAAATAATCCACAGAAGAGGGGGAAATCTTGGTTAAAAGATACTTCATGAAAGAGAATGTGAAATCTACAGATAATCTGCTTCTGCATTGGCCATTTGCAAAATTGCAAGAGCAATCTGTGAGTTACCCTTACTTGTTTGAGATTCCCCTGCGTTGTGGCACATCTTGATAGACAGTAAGTGATGGATTGAAGGGGACCTCCAAGAAGGATAATGGAAGAAAAATAAATTGGAGGCCATCGTTCACGCTGTTTTTAGGATAATGTCTTCATAGAGAAACACAGAAGCTTTTGTGGTGTCAAAGCTCCTCTGCGGAGTATAAAGTTTAAATGGATAAAGATTGTATTTTTTCAAAGAGGAGAGGATATTTGCTTTTCTTCATTTATCTTGTTGATTTTGTTGATGTCTCTTTTTGAAATGCAAGAATTACTTCTTTGTAGGAAGCATGGTCAGCGTCAAATTCTTCTACTTATGCTGAAAAGAATGAAAAACTAGAAAACAACTCTGTACCTGGGAAATGATCCTGTAGTTTTAGACATCTAAAAGCAGCGTTTCAGACACCTTCTAGATTGTCAGTCGTAAAGTTTACACCTTGTTTCTGGAATAAGATTTAAAAAACCAAAAAAAAAAAAAAAAAACAAGCTCTCGTTCTCCATGACGCATCAAAATTGGAGACAGGAAATGAAAACTAATACCAAGGTGTAATATTCATGAACAAATCAATATCAAATGACATTCCACAGACCTGGGGTGTCAATCACATGGACAACTTGTCCGTCTTTGAGCATAGTACTTTGAAGTTCACTGGTACTAGTGACACCAGATGAACTGGCCCTTGACTTGAAGACCTTTTTCCCAAGTATGCTATTTCCAGTTGCACTTTTGCCATTACCAGTACGTCCAACTAAAACTACAGTCCGAGCTGCATTAGACAGAGAGGGAAAATCCCAGTCCTCCTCTATTGAGCTCCCACCCATTCTATCGATTATTATATCTGCAAAATGAATTATTCCGATAAAAACAAACCTCAATGTAAGATTGCCTTTTGGTTGGGGGGGGGGGGGGGGGGGGAGCTTACATTTGCTTTAGTGTTCACAGAAAAGCCCGGAGGGGTGTTAAGCATTAAAAAAAGCGAATGCAAAATGTGATTATGAAAGGACAGTCACAGATCCTTGCAAATAACAAAACCTTAATCAAATAAAGCATTAAATTTCTTATACCCAAGACTTCGTAAACTATGTAGCAATCCACTCAGTAATCACATTGCCATTGTCAGAAAGAAACATTATTCTCGCCTGGCACAGTGGCACTACCAACATCTATTGGCATTCAATTTCAAGAATGAGTAGTACAGTAGCACAATTACCATTATTCCCTTCCTCAGAAAATATGTGCATTCAATTGTTGACATTAGTTGGACATTTCGTGTGACAATATTGATCATTTCATAATTCATACAAGTCACGGGAAGGAAGAGCCCACCCCAAAGCTATCTTAAGGGTGAACACCCCAAAGCTATCTTAAGGGTGAACAACCCAAAGTCTGTATAAACCCCAGATCAGCCCTCCACATGAGTATATGACTGATGTGAGATTCTCAAATCCGACGCCTTGCAATTGGATTGTAAAGTCCACCACGCTCTGCAGCCCCAGGATCTGCATGCTGGCTGTGCACTAGACCTCCTCTAGCCCGAACGAACACTGCACTACCAACGTCAGCACACATGGTGCAAGGACATGAAGACATGATGTTGGATATAGTACCAATTGATGCAGGTCTTTATAACAACCCAACACGTCAGCTAGCTTTTGGGAGGAGCTATCTCTCCCTAAGAACTGTGTCATCATTATGGTAGATTAATGGGAATGGGGACTACTGCAAGAGCAATTCTTTTGCCCCCCCCCCCCCCGGGGGGTCCTCTAATACAGAAATACAGAATCCTACAGCAATAGCAATCAAGTAACAAAAACAAAAAACCCATATTTCTCTTTCCAATTTACAGGAAAGAATCAACAACTTAAAACGATACCGAAAATCTAATTGTTGAAACAAAAACAGGGGAATCATTACAATTCAACTAAAACCAACAAACTTTGCACAGCATACAAGAAAATAGAAATCAAGACAAATTCAAAACATGGGCATTGCTGACTACGGTGAATTATTGATAAAACCCACCCATAATCACAGTTTTCAGCAACAAGAAAGTCAAATTCAGAACAACCTTGACAGCAATCTCAAAATTCACTGATCAAATGCAGAAGAAAAATTGCCCAGAACACCAAACAAGCAAAGAATTATGCTTTTTGACAGGCCATGGAGAATCAATCAAGCAGCAAAACACAGAAAGAAAAGCACAGAGATTTGGCAAAGATTTGAACGGATGATTAACTCACCGGACACACGAAGGAAAGCACGACAAAACCCTACCTATGAGGCTCTTTACAGATACTGGCGTGAGGAAGAGTTTACTTTTCAGAGTCGTTCAGAATTGGGATGGTAGAGACTTACTCATGAAGACAAAAGGTCAAGTCAAGCAAAAACTCCCAACAAATTTAAAAAAAGGGGGAGGGGGGGGGCCCGTGTATTTAGTGAAAATAATAGATGCGAAGAAAATGGGGAAGTAGTCGCGATAATAATCGGGATAAGTTGCAGAAGAACGCGGAAGGCCTAACTCATAGGGTGACTTTACGATTCCCAACGTCACTATAGTCAACATCATACTACACTTAGTCCACCGCTAGCAACTACAGCTCTAGAGAAGGGATGGCAAAAATTTTGGGGAGCGGGTAGCAAAAATTTTTGGTTTGAGTTTTGTTTCGATTTTTATTTTGGTTACGGTTTTGGTTTGATTATTTTCATACTTATCGTTATATAAAGCATAGATACTTTTATTACTTTACAGTGATGCGGTACTTCGTATCGGACACTAATACATATGTGACACGCTAAAAATTAAAATTAAAAAATTAAAATATGTTTGACACACGTGTCAAACACTTATAATTTACCGTGTCAAATAAAAGTCACTGAATTTCTAAGTTTTTCTTTTGCTTTACTAAACCTACTAATGTTAAATTAAACACCTAATATGATTATATTGATCATTGTTTCTAGTTTAAGATCACCTGCTATCATTAAATACTATTTGATTCATTTCTATATTTTGAAAGCTTAACTATTAGTGAAATCTTAGACTAAGAATTAATTATATTTTTTACTTTTAATAATGAGTGCACTTTATAGTTTTTTTTTTTTTTAACTAGTCGACTTTCAAGGGTGTATTTAGCTCTTTTTATATTTAAAAAAGTCTAAAATTTATTTAATAAAATCGATAGAAATATGATTTACTTTTTTAATTTTTATTAGTCATATCCATGTCGTGTGTGCATCCTAATTGTTCAAAAATTGGCATGTCTTGTGTTCATATCATATTGCACCTGTGTTAAGATGCCTGCGTTCATCCTAATTTTTTTTTTTTAAAAAAAAAATACTTTCAAAAGGAGTACACTAGTCAAATGTAGATTTTGAATCAGATCTAGAATAAGACAAAATAGATTTAACAATATGATTAAGTCTTATAATTTAGCCAATTCCTGTATTATATTCCTATGAATGTGTACCACATAAGCACATGTTTGTTAAACTATTCAATGTCAAACGTAAATGTCTATAAAAATAGCACAAAACTTCTAGGATTGTGCTCTTTCAAATTAATTAATTGGTTTTAAATTTAAACTATGCACGAGATTTTTAGAAATTAGATTCATTAGCAAATTCGAATCCAGTACCATATAGATATCGTTTTGTTTCCCTTGCAAGAAAACTCAAAACAATACTTCATTTCATTTAAGTGAAAAACACATGCTAAGTACACATTGTGGTATTGATCCATCTGTTAGTATTATTCGACTCTTACTGACCAACCAACGCAATCCCATTTGGCTCTCTTGTGAGATGTGATGCTAGGCACTTTGCCTCTATTCCTGTCCTATTTCCTTAAAGTCAGTGGTCAGTGTAATGGGGTGTTCAGGTTTTGCTTTGTTTGTGCTCGCAGTGCTTTCTGGTCTGGCGCTTTCCTCTCCCGTTGGACTTCACTGTAACATTGCTTTTATGTACCCTGTAAGCCTTTTAACAATCAAAAAAAAAAAAAAAAGAGATGTGATGCTATGAAATGACAATAAGCATGCAAGTACATCTTATGTCTTGCAGTAAGTAATCAAATTCAAATGATACCTTGATATCGTATCTCCTAAGGAATTCTATGGCAATGTGTATTCTAGGAAGAATAGAAGATTTCGTAATCTAGGAATCCTCTTTTAGGATAAAATCTTTTATTTTCCTCGATTATTCTTAGTTATCAAATCTTATCGTAATCTTTAGATTTATTTTTTTTTCAGCTGTATCGATTCCTATATAAACCCCCCTCATGCTTTGGGGAAAGACACACTTGAATGAATTGAATTATTAAGTTCTCAGAAATTCTTGTGTTATTTTCTAGGTGTGGGAATTGCTCTCAGAGCGTCCTACATCAAATTGGTATCAGAACTTTTGATCCTAGTCGCCGCGAAATCGTTCTCACTCAAGATTTTCTGTTTTGGCTTCCCTTTCATTTCCCTTTTCCTTTTTCCCTTACGTTTAAAATAAAAAAAAAAACCCAAAACCAGAAAACCCTAACCCTTCGCTGCCAGCCTTCCCGCCGGCCACCACCACCTTGACCACCACACCCAGGTAGGGATGGGAGTTACACCCGAACCCGAAAAACCCGCCCCGAACCCGCCCCATTTATAGCGGGTATGGGTACGAAAACTTGTTAAAAAAATGGGTATGGAGCGGGTATAGGTATTGCGTTTGAAAATGGGTATGGGTATGGGTATGGGTATGGATTCTTAAAACCCGTACCCGATTGTGTACCCGATTTGCTCGAAAAAAGGGACCAGAATACGGTAAAATTCAAAAATAAATATTTGGCATGAAACTTTAAGTGTATATTGTTTATTTATTTAGAAATGAAAAATTAATTTTTTTTACATTTTTAACTTCCGTGAGTTTATCCGACATGAATTTTAGTACCGTCGCTTAAAATTACTAATCAAATATACCGTGTATACAAATATGGATTGAATATGAGTGACACTTTATGCTATCTATATATACCCGAATAAAACCCGCAAACCCGAAGAACCCGATGGGTATGGGTATGGGTACAACCATTTAAAACCCGATGGGTATGGGGATGGGTATGGGTATGACTTTTGAAAATGGGTATGGGTGCGGGTATAGCCCAACCCGCCCCGAACCCGCCCCATGCCCATCCCTACACCCAGGTCGCCACCCCAGGTCGACCACCACCGAACCTCCATCACCGCCGGACGCTCACCGGAACCCTAACATCCCCAACTGCTGGCCCTAGCCGCACTCACTAATCTCGATTCTTGCACCCCCACACTCGTCGACCACCACAATCGACAACCACCCTTCGCCCAGAACGTCCGTCCGACCACCACCGCACCACCACCCCTGGCTGCTGCTCATCGGAAACCTAGCAACCCAAATCTCGAACCCTGAGTTTGCGAATTGCTTAATTTTTTCGAACCCTAGCCCTCGATTCCATCCACGATTTACAAAATTACTCAATCCCCTCCATCTCCTTCTCAATTCGTCCCAAACCCCTCGACAATTGGGTTGCTTTGCATCCGAATTCGTCGACTGTCCACCCATCGCGAAACCCTAAAATCGCGAATTGGTCTGCTGGCTAATTGAAGCATTCGCTACCTTCGACCAGTGACAGGGAGGACCGACAGCCTCTTGGCCGCGCCGTCCTGCCACCGCCAACTCCTCCTTTCGTCGGACAACACCTGCGCACGCCGACTGCTACTGTTCCTGTTCGACACTCAGCGTGCCACTTCAAAATTGGTTCCACTTCTTGCTGTGCCACTGTCACGTGCTGCCCAGCGTGGTCGCCATTACCTCATCCGAATCTGATTTCAGTTGGTCATTGCTGTGGTAAAGGCGGTTCTTGGACCAGTACTTAAGTACACTAAGAGGTACGGAGAACTCAATTTACTTTGATAAGAGTTTGATTCTCGATAAGCGAAATTAGCCTAATTCCTGATTGTTTGGGTTTTTGAGTGTTGCTTGGATCCTGATTTTTCCCTTACTACTTATTCCCTACTTGGTTCGAGTCGTCTCAATAATCCATATCAAACTTTGTGATTTGTGGTGTGTGTAGTGGTTGTTTATCGCTGTCTTTACTATTGCAACTTGGTTTGACCTCAGCACTTACATCTTGCATTCATAGTTGCATTCACCATGTCATCCTCACCCAAACAGCCTTACCAATCTCAGATTAACACCCTATCTGAAAGGCTTGACCGTCAAGATGCTAGGTTTGACCAGCTCGAGGCCAAAATTGACAAACTTACCCGAGCATTTGAGAAGTTACCCATACTTGACCAACCTCAAACCCCACCCCAATTTTCCCCTGACCTACTTGTGGGAGGGAATGATCGTCGTCAGTGGTACGAGGAGAGTAACCATGGACAATCTCAAATGGACTCTTACCTGTGGTTCTATTGACTGCATTGTTATATGCAAACTTAACAAGGGGTAAAGTCAAATCCCAAGTGCCTTGTTTTACGAGGAGAGTAACCATGGACAATCTCAAATGGACTCTTACCTGTGGTTCTATTGACCGCATTGTTATATGCAAACTCAACAAGGGGTAAAGTCAAATCCCAAGTGCCTTATTTCTCGCCCACAACGCAACGAAGTAACTCCCCTAGACTGCGGTTAACAACCTCAGTTTGCCCATCCGTTTGAGGGTGAAAGGCCGCGGAAAATTTCAGAGTAATACCACACAGTCTCCATAAGGTCTTCCAGAAATAGCTCATAAATTTGACATCCCTATCAGACACTATGGAAGTGGGAAGACCATGCAACCTAACAATCTCTCGAAAGACTAACTTAGCAACATGTGAAGCGTCAGCTGTCTTGTTACAAGCAATAAAGTGGCCCATCTTAAAAAATCTGTCAACCACAACTAAGACTGAATGAAGACCACGAGATGTTCGAGGAAGACCTAGTACAAAGTCCATGCTAATGTCCGTCCACGGAGCATGTGGGATAGGAAGAGGAGTGTAAAGTCCTGTATTATGCTTCTTAGTCTTAGCTAACTGACAGGTGCGGCACTGAGACACAATGCGAAGTACATCTCTTTTGAGAGAGGGCCAATAGAAGCGATCTACAACCAAAGCAATCGTCCTATCTTTACCCAGGTGGCCAGCTAATCCCCCAGCATGCATCTCCCAAACTAAGAAGTCCCGAAACGAAATCTTAGGAATGTATAACTTGGACCCCCGAAACAGGAAACCGTCATGAATGACAAAGTCAACGTGGCGGTTGCGATATCCAGCCGAAAGGTCCAAGTAAATGAGTGAAAAGTCAGGACAAGAGGTGTAAGTGCCTTTGAGCTTATCGAAACCGAGAACCTCAACTTGCATTGTCTGCAAGATGCAACCAATGCCGCTGAGGGCATCAGCTACCTTGTTCTTAACACCAGATTTGTGCTTAAGGATAAAGGAGTACTCACTAATATACTCAATCCACCTAGCATGCTTAGGGTTGATATTAGACTGAGAATTCCAATGCTTAAGGGCCTCATGATCCGAATAAACAACAAATTCATGCGGGAGAAGGTAATAACGCCAATGACGAAGGGACTGAAGCAGAGCATACAACTCCTTCTCATAGGTGGTATACTTAATAACGCCAATGACGAAGGTTGCTTGTGATGCCTCTGGATATGGCATTGGTGGAGTGTTAAGCCAGGAGGGACACCCCATAGCTTTCTTTAATCTCCTTAAAGGCAGATGCCGCTTTAGGAGTCCACTGAAATGGGCCTTTCTTCAAGCAGTCTGTAATAGGTGACATGATAGAACTGAAGTGTCTGATAAACCGCCTGTAGAAGGAGGCTAGACCATGGAAACTCCTAGCCTCATTAAGAGTCTTAGGTTCAGGCTAATCCCTAATGACTCTAACTTTGTCGGGGTCAACGGAGATACCTTGAGTGGACACAATGAATCCTAAAAAGAGCACTTGGGTTTGAAGGAAGTTGCACTTTTTCAGATTAGCAAAGAGTTTGGCCTCTCTAAGTGCGCACAGGAGTTGCTTGAGATGGTCAACATAGTCAGTCCTAGATTTGCTATATACCAAGATGTCATCAAAATAGACGACCAGAAATTTCCCCATAAATGGGTGAAGAACGTGAGTCATGAGTCTCATAAAGGTACTGGGAGCATTGGATAGCCCAAAAGGCATAACCATCCACTCAAATAAGCCATCTTGGGTTTTAAAGACAGTTTTCCATTCGTCTCCTGGTCTAATGCGGACCTGGTGATAACCACTATGCAAGTCTATCTTAGAGAACTAGCTAGCCCCAGCAAGACAATCAAGCATGTCCTCTAACCTTGGAATGGGAAACCTATACTTGACTGTAATCTTATTGATGGCTCTACTATCGACACACATCCTCCACGATCCGTCCTTCTTAGGGGTAAGGAGGGCAGGGACCACACAGGGACTCATGTTGTGACGAACAAAGCCCTTAGACAATAGTTCTTGAACCTGCCTATTAAATTCTTCTCGCTCAGTTGGATTCAACCTATAGTGAGGAAGGTTAGGGAGTTGGGAACCAGGGACCAAGTCAATAGCATGTTGTACGTCACGAAGGGGGGGGAGCTCACTAGGAAGTTCCTCGGGGACAACATCGACAAATTCTTTAAGCAGGTCATCAATCTCAACTGGGAGGTCCCGAAGAGAGAGGTCATCAGAAGGGACGTTAGGGAAGGCAATGGGGTCTGAAGCTAGCTCCCTAGCTAAGATTGTCAGGAAGAACTTGTTAGAGTTTCCCAATCTTTCAAAAGATCTGGGGTGAAGGAGGGAAATAGTTCCCTTAGAAGGAGTAGACACACTGTGGGGAGAGGACAAGGTTGGGGAAGGTTTGGGCCCTGGGGAAGACAGCGACTCTCTAGGTCGACATGGGTTGAGAGTGATGTTCTTATTCATGTACCTAAAAGTATAAGTGTTCTCTTTCCCGTTATGTAAGACATTCCGATCATAAAGCCAAGGACGACCTAGGAGAATGTGAGCGACATCCATCGGAAGGACGTCACATAAACCTCGTCCTTGTAACCGCCAATTTGGATTGGAATCTTACATCTATGGGTAACTGTGAGGTGGGTCTTATTGACCTAGGCTACTTTGAAAGGGTGGGGGTGAGGTTCTGTTTTAAGATGACAACGCCTTATAGCGGCCTCAGCAACAACATTCATGGTACTGCCACCATCTATAACCATTTTCAAAAGAGTTTCCCCACACCTCACAAGAGTATAGAAGATGGTGGTACGTTTCCACTCATCGTTCATGACTGGGTTGGCTAAGAGGCATCTCACAACTCCAAGATGTGCATCATAAAGAAGGCTATTCTCAATATCAACAAGATCTTCAAAATCTCCCTCGTGGTTAACGACCTCTTCCTCAAGTTCGGGTGGCTCAAAGGACTCATACTCTAGGGCCAGGGTACGGTGAGGGCACTCAGAAGCATAATGACCTCTCCCACGACAGTTAAAACATTGGATTGGGCTACGAGATGTACCAGAGGAAGCGCCCTGCGGGGCTACTCTAGGTGGGTTATGGTGGTTATGACCCTTAGAAGTTGAAGCACTCACAGGAAACTCAGTCATCTTAGGAACAGAATGGGCAGGGGCCTAGAGGAAGGAGCAGCACGTCGCACAGGGTAAAGCTCATTAAGTTTTTCAACCTCTAAAACTTTGTGGTAAGCCTCATCGAGAGTATATGGCGCAGATAAGGTTACTTCCCTCTTAAGGTCAATCCATAAGCCCGAATGAAGCGGGCTATGGTAATGGAAGGATCCTCTAGAAAGTCACAACGCTGAGTCAATTCTTCAAAACTATTGATGTAATCAGACACACTAGAGGTGGACTGTCTAAGGTCTAGCATCTGGTCGACAAGGTGTGCCTTATGGAAAGAAGGGAGGTACTTTTCTTTCAACCTATCCTTCATAACTTCCCATTGAATGATAGGAGGTTGACGCATTCGCTCAAGGTGACTCGTGACAATTTGCCAAAACTTCCTAGCAGGTCCTATGAGTTTCATCTTAGCAAATCGAACACGCTCAATATCAGACATCTCATACCAGTCAAAATAGTCCTCCATAGCAATTATCCAGTCAGAAAAAGTAGTAGCATCTATCTTTCCGTCAAAAGAGGGTACATCAACTTTCACCTTTCTAGTAATATCAGAGTAGCCCTCGTGAACACTCCTACGGTCAGTTTCAAGGTTTGCATGTCTAAGCTCCCTAGGGTTACTCGTCCTGACCCCTTGTTGAGTTTGCATATAACAATGCAGTCAATAGAACCACAGGTAAGAGTCCATTTGAGATTGTCCATGGTTACTCTCCTCGTACCCCTGCTGACCTCATTCCCCTCCCACCTGATGCCCGCGTGTCACATCCTGCATCCACATTTGCACAGCATATTCATGACTTGCATGCTGAGATTTGATGCAAGATTGCTTTAAGCAACGACAGTTATAAGCATTCTGCTGACATACATCGCAGAGTTGCGAATTTTGATGTGGGTGATTTTGTTATGGCTCGGATTCGACCTGAACGATTACCCAAAAAATCCCTCAAAAAGCTTCACGCTCGTGCCATGGGACCTTACCAAATCCTTCAAAAGTTGGGATCTAATGCATATGTACTTGATCTCCCTAACAGTTTAGGTATTAGTCCTATTTTCAATGTGGAGGATCTCACTCTTCATCGAGGTACTTTCGAGCCTCCTTGTCTTCCTTTTGGGGTTTCTGCAGGTACTCAGGTCCCTAGACTTCCACCTTTACCACAGTCGCAGACTGACATCGAGGCGGTGTTAGATGATGAGTTTGTGTCCTCTTCTCGTGGTGGGTTCCGACGCTTCTTGGTGCAATGGTCAGGACAACCCCAGTCAGATGCTACTTGGATTATTGAAGATGAGTTTCGTGATATGAATCCAACTCTTTTAGAGTGGTACCTCCAAGCCAACTCGTCGGCGTAGAGTTCTTTTCCAGTGGGGGAGAATGATGTCGTATCTCCTAAGGAATTCTATGGCAATGTGTATTCTAGGAAGAATAGGAGATTTCGTAATCTAGGAATCCTCTTTTAGGATAAAATCTTTTATTTTTCTCGATTATTCTTAGTTATCAAATCTTATCGTAATCTTTAGATTTATTTTCTTTTTCAGCTATATCGATTCCTATATAAACCCCCCTCATGCTTTGGGGAAAGACACACTTGAATGAATTGAATTATTAAGTTCTCAGAAATTCTTGTATTATTTTCTAGGTGTGGGAATTGCTCTCAGAGCGTCCTACATCATACCTGTTGGTAACATGGTAACATTTGAAACCTCAATCACCCTCCAATTGTTTGCTTCATATGTAACTCATTGACATTCAATCTCTGAATGGTCTAATGAATCACCAATACCTCAACAACATGACATTTCGTCATATTTTTACTTCTAGTTAAAAAACCTCAATTGGTAGGAGGGAGATGAAAATCCTGGTTGTTGATATAATTAAGGACTTCGGTCTTTATGACTTTGTTAAGACCTCATTAACTTTGAAAATAGCATTACTTGACTATTTAACGTAATGCATATTTAAATTTGAACTTATTAGACATAAATAAGTATTTTACAATGAATGAAATCACTTTTAAAAGTAATTAATGTCGACTAAGATTCTAATTTCTAAAAGTGCACTTTTCTTACTTATCTACAACAATGTAACACCCATGTCTTTAGGCCAAGCAGTTTTAGTAACACTA
>JAKOGI010000344.1:515000-532500 GCA_029747015.1 Carnegiea gigantea | reverse complement strand
TATTGGAACTCTTTAATTATATGCTTTATTGTGGGTAGAAATCCCTCATTTCCAGTGATGGAGGGGTTCATAAAACAACTTTGGGGAACAAAAGGACTTGACAAGGTATATGCTCAACCTGGTCAAATTTTCCTGTTGAGGTTTCATTCGGTCTTAGCAAGGGATGATGTTTTGAAACAAGGATTGGTTTATTTTGACACGAAGCCAGTAATTTTGAAGCCTTAGAAGGTATGACAGGCTGTTGATAGAGATGATATGGCTTTCTTCCCCAATTTGGATTAAACTGCATAACTTGGATTTGAGATTTTGGAGTTCTCAAGAATTGAGTAAGATAGGAGCCCTCTTGGGGAAGCCTTTAGCTACTGGTAAAGTCACTAAGGAGAAGGAGGTGTTGAAGTATGCAAGAATCTTAGTGGATATGAAGTTGAATGGAGAATTTTCTAGATTTAATCACTTCTACAGATGAAAAGGAATGGGCAGTTAAATTTGAGTAGAAGCCCCTTAGGTGCAATAAGTGAAAAATGTTTGTCCATGTGGAAGAGGAGTGTAGAAAGCCTATAGAGTGAGGAATGAATGGAGAAAGTAGTCCGTGCAAGATAACATGGTAACAGTATCTCAACAAGATTAATGGAAAGAGGTACTTGAGGAATATGAAGTGTTGCCTCTAATGAAAATGGGACAAGCTGATAGTGAAATGCCTCTGACGAGGGGTGGGAATACAGCTTTTGCCTGAGAATGCTAAATTTGGGGGCCTAGTTGTGGTCCTAACCACAATGATCATGGATAGTATGTTAACTTGGAGCATAAGAGGCCTATATGGACCTAATAAACAAGAGGCTATAAAAACCCTCTTGTAGTTTAATAAATATTCAGTTTTTGGTTGATGAGGCTGACAAAAATATAGCTAGTTGTGAAAACATCAAGAATAACATTGCTCGAGATTGGAACATGATACACAATGCCACATATGGAGAGATAAGCAGAATATGAGTAATGTGGAACCCAGCTCATGTTGATGTGCGTATTAACATGGTACATGGGCAATACATTCATTGCTATATTACCAATTGTTATCAGAAATTGGAGGTGATCTTTGTGTTTGGCTCAAACGACATAATAGAGAGAGGAATATTATGGGGAGAGATAGGCAAGATTGATAGTGGACTGTCAACACCTTGGACACTACAGGGGATTTTAATAGTGTTCTCAGTTTTGATGGCAGAGTAGGGGAAATTATATTACTGCAAATGAGATAATTGATTTTAACTGTTGTTATGAGACAAATTTCCCTCAATAAATGAAGTATGTGGGGTGTGATTTTACATGGAGTAATAGGACTATCTATTCAAAAAATGATCAAGTACTTGTGAATGGGGCAGGTGTCTCCCAGTTCCATGATTTGCATTACAAGCGCTAACTGGAGGAGTGTTTGATCGCTGTCCCTTGTTGATTAAGCTTAGGAATATGAAACATAAACCAACTAGCAGATTCAGATTCTGTAATCCAATGCACATGATTAAGGTATGTTAGTGGAGGAACATTGGAAAAGGAGGTTGAAATGACACACATGTTCCAGTTGGTGTCTAAACTAATAACTCTAAAGAGACCCTTGGAAAGGCTGAATGCTAACAGGCTTGGGGAGGTTCACCAAAAGGCTCAGGTGGCCCATCAAAAATCTCTTGGAGATTCAGCAGAATATTCATCAAGATCTATTTAACCAATACCTTATTCTGCTGGAAACTGAGATTAGAAAAAAAATATTGCTACTAGCAAAAGACATCCATAATCTTGTTAAAGCAGAAAATCAAGGAAACTTGGATGAAACAAGAAGACCAGGCCAATGCACTGCGTTCTATTATACCATGCCGAAATAAAAGAGGTATCGAAGAAGGATACTTGCAATTCAAGATCGGAGAGGCAATAATCTGACTGAATATGAAGAGATAGTAGCTTAGATTATGAATCATTTCAAGTCCTTTTTTACAAAGTGGGACTAGGCATTAACCACCAAATTGGGAAGTTGTTCTGCAAGGAAACATACTTACAAAACAGCATGAACAGGTGCTTAATAGGCACTCCACTGCTCTTTAGGTTAAAGCTGCATTATTCTCTATTTATGATATAAGAAGTCCAGGGCTAGACGACTTTGGAAATCATTTTTTCAAATGCTCTTCGGGGTTTATTGGCAAAGAGGTCACCAGTGCTGTGTTGGATTTCTTTCAACATGGCAAGATGTTGAAAGAGGTCAATGCAACCCTAATTGATTTAGGGCCTAAGGTGGATCAACCTCAGACAATAAATAACCTACGCCCTATTGCTTGTTATAATGTCATCTATAAGACAATCACTAAATTAATTTGCAATATACTTAAGGTGGTGTTGCCTGATATTATTGATCACAGTCAGATTGATTTTGTAGCCAATAGATCCATTATACACAATATCATGATAAGTGAGGACCTAATAAGGATGTATAATAGAAAGTCCATCTCTCCAAGGTTTATGATGAAAACAGACATTCGTAAAGCCTATGACATAGTCAATTGGAGATTTCCTAGGCTGCTTATGACAGCTTTAGGATTTCCAAAACTTTGTGGACGTGGTAATAGAGTGTGTGACAACTGCAAGCTTTACAATCTCAGTTGATGGGGAGTGCTCTGGCTTTTTTCAAGCAGGAAGGGGATTGAGATAAGGGGTCCCCCTTACTATTTGTCATGGTAATGGTCCTAATGGATTACTTTAGCAGGGCTATTAAATTAGCTACACCAGCTCCTGGGTTCAGGTTTAGTCCTTTGTGAAATGATTCGATTGGCTCATTTATGCTTTGTAGATGAGTTGTCGATGTTTTGTAAAGTTGGGGCAGATACGGTAGGGTGTTTAATGATGGCTTTTGAGCATTTTACAACATGCACTTGATTGGAGGCAAATCCATACAAGCCTCAACTTATACTAGCTAGTGTTACTAATGAGCAAAAGGAGACACTGCTTCAGATTACAGGGTTTAGTTAGGGCAAGCTACGTTTTAAATACCTTGGAGTACCAGTCAAAGCTACTATAAGCTGACTAAGTCTGATTGCTATGTCTTTCTTAACAAGATGAGTGCTAGGACAAGGGGATGGTCCTTAAAGAAACTGGCCTACACTAGGAGAGTAGAATTGGTTAATAGCACTCTTATAGGGAATTAAGGCATGTTGGAGGAAATTTCATTATACCAAAAGATATAATTAAAAATATAATAGCTAAACACAGAGCTTTTTTTTGTGCGGGGGGTCAAGAAACCACCTCTTGTATCATGAAGTACATGTTGTCTGCTTACAAATAAAGGGGGGTTGGGAATCAGAGACATATTAAAATAGAATACAACAGCCTTAGAGATGCACATATGGGGCATAACTAGCTTAAAAGAGTCTCTCTGGATAAAGTGGATTCAACATTATTATTTGAAGAAATCAACAGTATGAGATTATAGAGTTAGAAATGATGATACATGGTACTGGAGGAGATTTCTTAAGGTGAGAGACAACATCAAAGCTAGTTATGACAGTCAGGTATGGAATGGGGGTAGTGCATATACCATTGCCTCTTGCTATAAGTCGCTTATGGGGGATTATGCCAGAGTGCCCTAGGCCCGCTTTGATTGCATGGAATCAGTTCAAGGTGCCAAAATTCTCTTTTGTTGCTTTGTTGGTCATGCAAGGAAAGCTGCAAAATGCATGGTGTATAGAGGCTAAATATAGCAAACAAATGCTATGTATGTGAGCAAGATGTTGAATCTGTCTCTTTTGTTCCTGAAGTGCAGGTTCACAGAAGATGTATTACTAAAAGCTATTTACCTATGTTGTAACGTCAGATGGGAGCAATGGACAGTGCAGCATTGGTATCTTATTTGCAGACATGCAGGTTTGCATGAGAAAGACAAAAACTATACTTGGTCCTGACAGCAGTGATCTATCATGTTTGGTGGGAAAGGAGCTCCAAAATCTTTCAAGATAGATGTACAAGGGCTGACAGTATTGCTAAGATTGTACATAGATATATACAAACTAGAATTCCACGATTAAAACATTAGTAATACATAGTTCTGAAAGGCAAAGATGATATAAATCTTGAGCATGCCTAGTGAATGATGTAATTATATTTATGTAATGACAAATTCCTTTCCTTTTTTGATTATATATATATATATAGAGAGAGAATGAGAGAGATCTCAAAGATTGCACATGCAACTTGTCAAAATTTTAGAGTTTGGATTTTTCCTAATCTTTTCAAATCTAAATCCAAGTCACATAAATTATTATTTTTAATTGAAGCAATAAATAATAAAAGATCTTCACTATTATATATATATATGAAAAATTAGAAGCATTAGATATATTATCATGATTGTTATAGATCTTATTTACCATAAATATCCAATTATTAATAAATAATAAAAAATTTCTAAATCCTATTGTTCTTAGTCTTAATCTTAAACTTATTCTCATTCTTGTTCTTATTACACCATGCGATCTAACAACAAATAATTTATTATACGAATAATAAATAATTCATGAATCACATAAAGCTATTTTACCTAGTTAATAATGTTAAGAAGAAGCCGTTTCCACAATTAGTTTAAAATATTATAAATTAATTTCTTTTCCATCCACAAATAATTCTAAGAATTAGGTTTTCCACTTATCTTTAAAAAATGATTAAACTTTTTTTTTTATATCAAAGGATCAAATAATTTTTTCACAAATTACATGAATTACGAACACAATTCACTATACTATTTGCATACCATTATTACACTAGAAGAATTCAAATTTTTTTCATGCCTTACATGGGTATAAGATAACACAACAAAACCTCATAGTCTTTTGACACATATCACTCTTACATAATTTACCTTAAGAAAAGAAACAATCTATATTACCAGAATGCATTAGAAAATAATTTATTAGAATACAAGAGTCTAAGTTTATTAATATACAAGCACAATCTATTTCTTATAATATACAAGTGACCATACATTAAATTTATTAATATATGATATGTATGTACATATTCACCAAAGTTAACCATACTATATTTTAATACATAAAAATCTTAATTTAATAATTTCTTATAATTTGTTAGAAAAAGATAAAAGATTTTTATACATTATATGAAACATTAAATAATTATTATTCTATATGTATATATATTCTATATATAATATAAATAAAAATTCAAAAACTATTCTGCATGCGAGAAAGCAAATTAAGTTGCAAACCCATGAAAATGCCACGTTCGGAAATTATACAAGCTTAGCTGAAACGGAGCCGTCTATGTTCTCCGATCACCAGTTTCCCATTTGAAGAGGGACCCCTATCCCAAGCAATCGGAGACAGAGAATGAACACCTGCAACCTCCCTTCGTTGGCGGAGGAGGAGAGCTCCGACGATCGGAAACCACCTTCACCGGCGTCGCCGCAATTGCCGCCGCCGCCTCAACATCAACATCTCTCCTCTGATTCCGCCTTCTCTAACGTCCCCGATCGCCCTGCATCACAGTAACTCCCTCTCTTTCTCTCTCTCTCTCTCTCTCTCTCTCTCTCTGTTTTCATCATGTACTTGTGCTTCTTTGTCTTCTTATTTGAATGAATTCAGTGCTTCTTTGATCTGCAAATGTCAGTTCATCAGGTTTTACTTGTGTATTTTGAATGGATCATAAGATGGTACTTGGTTTGAGTCGAGGTTATTTTGTGTTTGCAATTCATGTGGGCAGTTTGAGTATTTGCTTATAAACTTGTTTGTTATAATTCTGAATTTGCAAAAACTAAAACCAAGTTGTGCTAAAAAATGTGTCTTAAAGACAATGCAGTAAGCATGGTGATTCTCAGGGTTTCTACTTAGCTCTGGTGATGGTCTGATGGCAATTGGAGTATAATTGTAAAACATTTCCGGGCCTTTAAAACATTCAACATTTGAGTTTTTGGTTATTGAATACTATCTTTTTGCTGAATGCTGACTCATGAGTAGCAGTTTTATTCAGTAAGGAAGTGGGGAGTACTTAGGTTTCATTGCTTTAGTTGCAGAGATGTTTTGCTTGTAGTTTCTACCCATGTTTGTTTGGCGAGTACATGCAGCTAACTACCAAATAACGTGAAGGAAAACGGTCAGTCTGGTACAGTGGTACCTCTCATGAGGGTATTTATTTGGGGCATCTGGCCAGAAACTGGCTTCTGCTGGGGATTAGGTTGAATAAGCAAGGATTGGGCAATGAATTGACCGAAAATAAGAGATTGTATATTTTGTTTCACAAGGATGATCAAGTGATGCTTTTGATTCAAAATAAGTTGTACATTCCTTCAACTTAAAACACAGGACTTTTGGCTACTTCTTAGGCTTGTGAGTTGTGATATGATTTCATACATGTAGAGTTCCTGCTACAGTTCGGATCAATGAATCTCTCTCTCTCTCTCTCTCTCTCTCTCTCTCTCTCTCTGTGTGTGTGTGTGTGTGTGTGTGTGTGTGTGTGTGTGTGTGTGTGTAAATATAGTCAATTTGTTAATGCAGGAGCTCATCTGGAAAGTACTCTCCCTTAGATTGGACGGGCTATTTTGATGAAGAGGATGATATTCGCATACCAGACACTGAAAATGTAAGAAACAACCTTCTTTCTTTGTAGGGATGATATGTGAACGAGTTCCGTTTCTTTCTTTTCAGACTTTGTTGCAGCAAATATCCCTTACTCCTTTCTCTTTTCTTGATTACAGGTTTTTCATGTGTATAAGGCTGGCGCAAAAGGACCAGTTGTATTTTGCTTGCATGGAGGCGGATACTCTGGGTATCTGAGATATTTTTAATGCGATGAATGTGTTACGTAGTGGCATTTTATTTTCCCCTAAGATACATTGGTTAGTTTTTCCAACCTAGTTCAGGGATTAGGATTGTTATATCTGACCCCCCGCCCCCAATCAGCTCAGGCGGAGCTCTAGGGGTATGGATTTGAATCTGAATTGTTCAATTTTTGTTGATGTTAATGCTGAACTAGCTCATACAAACAAGTTTTGTTGATGCTAAACTTGGAAAGCATCTTTTGATATGGGGATAAAATAGGACATGGAGAATGCTACTGAATTGTAAAATTGACAAATGGGTCTGAATATCCACTTTGATAGAATACTTTCATGGAAAAGAAGCCAAATCCATGCTAAGCTTTAACAAGTATGGCGTCAACTGCGGTCTTAGCGCTGTCTGGATATTCTTTCATGATTGACCTCGTGAGTTCTTTTTATCTAGAGTTATCCCCATGCAAGGGGAGAATACGGAGCAAATGGAGCTCAGATCCTAGAATTTCATTTTTATCTTTGTTTTGATGGAAAGTCATATTGGCAGGGTACATTCCCTCATGCCCCCTCCCTAGTTTCTTATTCTACTTTGCCTCAAATTATTTTGTTTCAAATCTTTTCTTTTGTGGTAAAGCCACAAATTTGTCTACAACATACCTGTCAACACTTTTCAGCCTGAATACTACAGATGGCCAGGGATTGTTCTTGTAGTATGTGGCAGTTTATCACTGGTTGCTTATGCTTCTGTTCCTGTCACACCCTCATTCTTAGTCTTGCTTAGTTGGTATCTCTTCTGTCTCAGGCATTCCATGGTTCAAGTACTACCTTTGTCAGGGTTAACTCCACTCCACTCTCTTCTCCTCTTGTTTTTTCCCTTTTTTTTTTTTTTTTTTTTTGGGGGGGGGGGGGGGGCGGGAGTGGATATTTGTCTCGTAGATGATGAGAAAACCCCATGTTTCTGGGGGTCTTGAGAACTCAGTAAGTCTGCTCTGGATGATTTTTGATTCCACAAACTTTCAAGAGATTGCAAAAGCAAATTGTTTACTTCGAATGTACCCCCTTGGTTACCCAATTGAAGCATATTGTGTGCTCTTGATATTTGATGCATTTCACTTGCTACAAATTTTTGTTTCCCTTTTTCTGGTATGAAAAAAAATCAGGTTGGATTAGAGAGAAAATACAATTAGGATAGATTCTCTATTTTGTTATTTATTATATGTCTTTTTTTCCTTGTTATTTATATGTCTTGATTCCAATATGTCTTGCATATTATTCTGTTAAGCCTTGTTATTATCAATTCAAAGCTTTTCTTAGTTAGTGTTGTCTGATTTATGATGTTGATTTGACCAGGCTTTCATTTGCGTTGTCAGCGGGTAAGATTAAGGAGAAAGCTCGGGTTGTGGCTATGGACTTGAGAGGACATGGAAAGTCAACTACTGATAATGATCGAGACCTGTCAATTGAGGTGCTCTACGTGAAGTCTCTTTACATTAACTTTTTGGGGATCACATGGTCTACTAAGACTTGCACAGATTCTGATGTTCTCTTTTTAGATTTTGCTCCACAAATCATTCCTTAAGTCTAAGGAAGATTGCTTTTTGTGATCTGCAGACTCTATGCAGTGATGTATTGGCTGTTCTGAACACTATGTATGGAGAATTCCCTCCAGCAATTGTGCTCATTGGCCACAGGTTTTTCCTTTGTTGTTCACTTCCTTCTTCCAATTTCATGCATGGAAATATCTTTTTGGGAATTTTGTGGCGCACAGAGAGAAGAACTGTGTTTATGAGGGAACAGCTTTGTTGCATCAAGAATTTAGTTTTCCCCCTTTTGAGTTTGTTGTATGGTAGAACCTTAGTGCTTCATGGCAAACACACTCCTTTTCTTCATGTTGTGGATGGCACTAAGCATGATAATTAGCCGAAGGCCATGAGCTGTTCCTTTTTTTTTTGCCTTTTTTTTTTGGTGAGGTTCTGTGGCTTTTTTTTTTTTTTAAATTTTTTTTAACGTGGGTGAAAATATTTGGCCCTCAGAAGTGAAGAACTTATTTTCCAGATTGTTCACCTTGGGCAAGGGAGGAAATTAATATCCTCCCTATGATGCTCTGCATAACTCAGAGATGGACTTGCTATAAATTTATTTATTTTTAGCACAAAGAGACTTGTTTACTTTATGCTGTTCTTTCATAAATCATTGATGTGCAACAGCATGGGAGGTTCTGTTGCTGTACATGTTGCTGCCAAGAAAACACTGCCCAGCTTGGCCGGACTTGTAGTTGTGGATGTTGTTGAGGTTTGACATTCATGATATCAATCTCTTTTTTGGTTGTCTAGGATGCATCATTCATTTATGTTGAATTGATAGTATACTGGTATCCAAATCAGGGAACAGCCTTGGCTTCACTGATTCACATGCAGAAGATTCTTTCAAGCAGAATGCAACATTTTGCAACCATTGACAAAGCTGTAAGTAGTTGACTGTTATCAAACCATCAGTACTTATTCTGCTGCGAATTGATTGTCTTGCTCTGGGGATAGCCTTACTTTTCGACTGAATTATTGCATAGGGAAACTTGAGAAGCCTGTTGATTGAAATGACTGATGATCCCTTTTGAATGAAAGACTAAATTAGCCTTTTCTGAATGAAGAGAATATGGAAAAGAGTTGCATTGTCACATATTGCTAATGACTTGGACAATTAGACACTAGTGAACATATAAGGGTGGGACAGTACTATAGTAATAGTAGAAATCAAGGCTTGCATCTGGCATTTTGTGTTATAAGAAGCAATAGTGATCAACATTTTGATCGCCTCTCCACCAGTGAAGTTAAGAATGATTTCTGCTATCCAGTGCAATGGTGGTCGTCTCAGGAGGAGGGGGGTCAAAGTTTTGTCATGATGACTGAAACAGTCCCAATAGGCACTAAAATTAGGAATGGTTTGAGGAAGTTGTGGCTTGAAGAGGCCAAGCTTGAGCCAAAAGTTAAGCTGTAATGGATTTAGAAAAGGGGAGCAATCGGAGCATAGCACATACTTATTTCCGAGAGTATCTGATGCATATTATCACGCTTCTAACTGTCCCAAGCCAAGTCCAAAAATCCACCAATAAACCGAGGCTTGATTTTTATTTACATGGCCTGAGTTTTGCAGTTTTGCCCCTTTTTGATAGATGTTCCCATGGTGTTTCTGGTGCTAAAATGCGGCAAGGCCTACCTTTCTGGATCCCTTAGGGAGTCTATTTATATGAGCGGCAACTGCATTGAGGTTAGGAACATCAGTCAAAGGGCGAATGAACCAAAAATTGTGAAGTGTTCAGGCTGAACTACAGTGTCAGGTTTCTGCCGTGGTTTCTGGCGTCTTTTCAAATTAGTTGGACAGCTTCACTTTCGCTTTGTGGGTAATCATCAGAAAGCTGTATTTGTCTACTCTCAGAACTCTAGTTAGCTATTGGGTTTGATCAAGGAATAATAAAGTTTGGATGGAGTTTTGCTACAGTCTAAAGTGCACAAGGTCCAAGTTTACTTTCTGGCTGTGATAATGGTCACTTAGATGATTTTAGTTAAGCCTAGGTTGAAGTTAAAGAAGTCAGCTTATCAGTGAATCAAGTTGTAGCAAATTTGGAGGTCATTTGGTCATGGAAATTAGCTTCTGGCTTCTGTCAGGCATGCACTGTGCTAGCGCAATCCATCGCCTAAGTCATATTTTGACAAATTACTTTTGCATCTTATATAATCCATTTCTTGAGTTTCTTCGAATCCAAATGTGGCAACATATTATCATTTCATCCCCAAAAAGCTCAGCTCAGGAACCTTAAGGAGTTGCTTTTATGTAGCAAATGAAGAGAAGAATTTCCATCTTACATGATTTTCAGCAAAAGCTGCAGCTGGCCATTTTTCTTGCTGTTTGTGGCCCCAACAGCTTGTGCAACTTACATTTGGCTTCGCTTATTGGATTATGACTGTATTTAGGCTTTAAGATTGTAATTTTGTGACATATATGTTGCTTAAAGTCAGAGCTTATAGAGTTTAGGCTAGCTGAATGTATTTAGTCTTGATTTAGCTTGTGTTTGCTGCTAATTTAGTATTGCTTTGTTTCTTTTCTTTTTGCATACTGCTAGGACGAATTGCCGGGCTTGTATTTGGCCTGAAAAAGGCCCGCTTTGCTGCTATTATAACATACATGATGATGAATGAAAAGCTTCAGTTTGCACAGTGTGAAAACCCTCGTAAAATCACTCTAAACTTTAGCGTAGGATGGTGTTATTGGAGACTGAGTTCTTTAGCTAATTCTTGTGCTTTGGCTTTAGGAAATTTAGGGGTGAACTCGGTGGTTAATTTAATCCTCTACCCAAGTCATATCTATTTGCTTGTTTTCTTTCCTCAAACAAAAATTACAGACATTCAGCTTGAGAAGATGAAATGGAAGGAACCTTAGCTTGGCATGCATCAGTGTCCAATGTGATCTTGAGGCCTAACAACGTGCCAAATGAATGAAGAGAAGCTACTCTTGTACAAGAATAGAGGTACCCAATAGTGCACCAACAAAAGGGGATACTAAACAGATAAGCATCACAAAGAAGCTCTAGAGAGCAATGGAGAAGTGATAATGGAGGCAAAAGTTTATTTATGGGACCTAATCTGACTTTGTGTTCAGCAGGTCTACCACAGTCCATATTAAGCCAAACATACATAAGAGGTTTAAAGAGAGAGATTGAGGTTTTGGATGGTCTTCATTGATTTGGGAAAAAACATTACAAAGTAACTCAGAAGATGCTGTGAAGTTGTTCAGATAAGAAAGGTGTACATGTTGACACTATTCAAATTATACGAGGTGCATGGGCTTATGCCATCCCCCCCTGGGGGGGGGGGTTGAAGTACTTTCCTATCAGTATTGAACTTCACTAAAGAGCGTTCTCAAGCTATTTCCCTTTTGGCCCCATTTATAAGCTTATGTGGATGATTCAGGATAATGTACTCTGCTCCATGCTTTTTCACATATCAATTACATTATCCTAGGGGATATAACTTGAGGAGCCCTGAGCTTATTGCTTAGACTCTAGATAAGCACCTTAGAGGCTACGGGTTTCAAACTAAACAAGGCTAAATGCAACGTGCAAACTGCAACGTTGATGGAAATTGAAGTTTTGTAACAATCCAAGTGATGAAAATTGGTGATCATAACGTAGATTAGAAAGAGAAGTTGAGATATCCCAAATCAATCATACTAAGAAGTGGGTAAATGGACAAGATACCGAGCAAAAAAGTTTCAAGAGTGGTAAAAATGGGATTGCCTCATGATCTTAGGTGACAGAGGGATTTAAACTTTAAAAAGGAAGTTCTATGGGATGGCTATGGGTAAATCTATACCAAGCAAAACAGTTTCAAGAGTAGCAAAAATAGGATTGTTTCGTGATCTTACGCGATGACGGGGTTTCAATTTAAGAAAAAGAAGTTACATGGGATGGTCCATAGGCCTATGATGTTATATGGTGTTTTTTGTTGAGTATTTATTGGTTAGATGGTTGCAAGTCCATAAGGTGTGAACAAGAAATGTGAGGATTTTCTGGTGGATATGTATCCTTGGGAAAAATGTGTATAGAGTTTAAGACATCGGGGTAGGTAAGGGATTATGACAAATGTGGATGATAAAGTGTATAGGCATGTTGGAAGAAGTCACACAATTGACACAAAATATCCTTGTGAAGATCTCGAAAAGGATCACCATCAAGGGATCGAAGAAGAAGGGACTACTTAGAATGAATCTTTTTGGGCATAATTTTCTCAGATGGACCTCTATTTCTGAATGCAGGTTTCCCTACGTATGGAATTCTTTACCTAGTTTAGTCACTCTTCTTCTATCCTCATATCATTTACATCTCCATGTTATCTCACCTAAGTACTTTGATCCCCCCTCTGGTTGCTATGCATATTACCTCTCTTTGACATGTATTTATATCCCTTTGTTGTCTAGAGTTCTTTTAATCTCTCTTCAGTATGGATTTTGTTGGTTCATATTTAGTTTAAATCGCCTTTCCAAATATTGGAAATTTTTTTCATGGGTTATGTGGAAACTACCTCTCTCCCTTGCTAGGGCTATGGTTGTGTGCATCTGGATCTCCTGTACTCTTACTTTGGCAAGATTCAAAAATTGCACTAGGTTTGTACAATCTCCTTGTCTTAAACATGTGGAATGCAGGAATGGGATGCTATAGTATGGAGCTTATGTAAGACCTTAGGCTAACAGCTATGGATATCAGACCACCTAAACTCAATTCCAGACATTATGTTGGATCTTGGATTATCATGCCTTCACTAAGTTTGAAGTAGTGGTTTGAGTGTCGGAGGGGGGAAGAGATGAAACGGGTTGCTGTTGATATGGAAGGGAACAAAAGGTGCCATGTTGTTGCCTCACTATGGTGTGTTCTCTCCTTTACTTTTCCTTTTAACTATTAGGACATTTGTTGAGGCAATTCCCTTAGGCTCTTTTAAAAGTTCAATATGCTGGCTTTGGACAGCTTTCTTTTCTCTCCAATTCTCTGGTTTTTCTTTTGTTTTGTCCTTGAGAAGAACTCTTATGAGAGTTTGAGATGGGGGAAGTTTTTTCATGCTTGGACTCAAAAGTATGGAATCTGTAAATGGGGTTTATGAGAATACATGTGCTTTGCTGTACACTGATGTTTCTTTTTGCATTAAGCATCTCGTTCAAATGTTCTTGATGGTGATATTAATCCAAGAAGATATAGATAGCGAAACTAGGATTCGTTCCCTAAGCTTTTGTGCTGCTGAATATAAGCTTGCTGAAGGAGCTAGTTGTGTTTGCTTGGTACTAAATGATTATGCATTGCTGCTGGATCTCCTGTAACTATTTGTCTAGTAACTGGAGATGACTGTTTTGATTTTGATTCTTCAGAATAATGTGCAATCCTCCCGAGCTGATTGTGCATTATGATTTTGGTGCTCTAAAAATTGTAGCGTTCTTGCTGAGTAGCTCATGCTGTTATAATAATTTTCTAAAATTTGCCAAGTAGATCATGGGTTCTAGATAGACATTTTAGCAGGATTAAGAGTTGTGCATCTCCTTGTAGCAATCTCATTCTTGTTTTATTGAGCCGTATTTGTCCACTCTTATGTTTCTGTTTTTTTTCTGTCCCGAATCATCCCATGTAGATTGAATGGAGTGTTAAAGGCGGTTCCTTGAGAAATATTGACTCAGCTCGTGTATCAATCCCTGCTACACTTACATATGATGATTCAAAGAAATGGTAAGTGAATTTATAGCTACGCCTTCTGCAAACTGTATGTCAACTGTATTTTCCCTTCTGCGACTTCTCCCAAAAAGAAAAGCATGAATATGATGAATAAGAAGCCAAGTAACACATGACTTGTGGGAGAAACTTTGTTTTTACTAACTGATGAAGAATAATGTTAGGAGATCTTTGGGTGTCTAGAGGCTGGGCTGGGGACTGGGGCTGGGGGACTGCGTGTAAGAAGTGATAGCTAACTGAGAATCACCATGGGATGCAAAGGAGTGTACATAGATGTCCTTTTTTTTGGGGGGGGGGGGGGGGGGGGGGGGGGGAGGGGATGTCTTTTTAAGAAATCCTCAAGCTATGGTGTAGCGTGCAGTTAAGCACTTAATCATTTTTAAACAGAAGAACGGCTATTGTGATGAAGCTTGAGACTTAAGATCTGTTGGTTTCTTTCCCTTGTTGTGCACTATTGCGTGTGCAGATGGGTGTATTATGATCTTATTATAATACAGCTGTTGCAAATATCCAAAAATTTTTGGATTATCGCCCAAGTTGATGACTTTTATTGTAAACCAAAAACACTCCTGTATTTTGACCATTAGCTACTATTCGCTTAATCTTCTGCTGATTCAATTTCCACACTTTCATTGTTTTCATCTCCAAGATTAAGCCCAAATTTAGTAGTACTGTATAGAAGACAGCGTGCCTCCTTTGGAGGACAAATTATGGCCTGCTTTCAGGAGTCCTTTTCTCAACATATTTTCATAGGTAATCTATAGGGTTTTCTACAAAGTACACATCAGTTTCCTTGCATTAAAGATAGTACTCGTTGGCAATCAATATATTTTTTGCAGTTAACCTATATTAATCATGCCACAGTAGAACTTTGTACGGGTTCATCTTTACCTCTGCTTACCTTTTATCTACCTTGATTTTGTCTTATGGAAAACCGTGCCTGTTCCTTCTCACGGCCACCTGCCCATGCGTCTTCATGTCAGTGACTGCCCACCATACTATATTAGTATATACATCGTCCTTCTTGATGGTGTTTATGTGTCAATGCACCATCCTTTTTGTAGCAATAGCAGCTTGTCACCACTATCTGTGCCTTTACTCTCAAAGTTTAATCAAATTCCATCAACCGGTTTAGGCCACAAAATGATGCACATAAATGACTTATTTATTCAAGTTTCATGGTACTTTTTAGGAATCCACCTCTCTTATTTGTTGGCGAGGTACAGCCCAATGTCTGCTTAGTCTACTCCTTTCCCAAAGGATTTTAATTTGGCGCATGTTGGAAGATTTGCAGGCTTAGTGCTCCTTGAATCCCAATATCATCACATCTCAAGCCTTGCATGCCTTTCTCAAACATTTTACTGAACTCTTAACGTCCTCAAATTTCTAGAGGAAGACCTTTCCCTTTATCTTAATTAAATTGACTTTCAAGAATATGACTTAGTGGATTATCTATGAAGAAAGGGGAGAGGTTTGGAGCCTCCGCCCCCCCCCCCCCCAAAAACAAAGAGAGAGGGGAGGGAGAGAGAGAGATTCAACAAATCAGATAATAAAAAGCATAGTCATTAAGTCCATACGTGCCCACCTGGCCAGCCTGCTCGTTTTGTCTTGGACAATAAAGTACAAATTGTAGTCTGGAGACATACAACACAAATTTCGGTTTATGGCAGCCCATTTTATAAGTTTGGGCCCTTTTAGCATCCTAGCACTCAGCTTGGCAATCTTGCCTGGTTCATTGCCAATATGCATAGGTGAGTCAGCGAATTCTATTGGCAAATGGGCTAAGGTTCTTAACCAAAATGCCTATTATCAGTCAACGGGCCATACTAAGTTAACAAAGTGAATGTCTTCAGGACTCATGTATAGAAATCTGAGGATACGTATTCCCACA
This sequence comes from Carnegiea gigantea, assembly GCA_029747015.1. Taxonomy (NCBI): domain Eukaryota; kingdom Viridiplantae; phylum Streptophyta; class Magnoliopsida; order Caryophyllales; family Cactaceae; genus Carnegiea; species Carnegiea gigantea. Next base: position 516,528 of record JAKOGI010000344.1, on the reverse strand, counting down.
GTGCTCTAGTATGGGATAAATTGGCAGCAACAAAGTAAGGACTCCACAAATCTTATTAATGTCCCATCCAGCACCTCAGAACAGGCAATGTGGGACAGCCAAATTACAAGCCAGGTTGCCTCCTATTTTGCCCAAGGTCTTTATGCTCTCGCAAGTCTCTCTTCCTGAGATTGACTTTAGCAGTGAATTCCTTTGGTAACCATTTTATGGTATAAAAACAGCATATAATATAAGTTGAAATATTTTGACGCCTTTTCTTTTTATTAAGCCTGTACAAGAAAGGAAAAAAAAAGCCATTGGTGCAAGATATAATGCTTTGAAGGAAAATTGGTATTTGGTACTGGTCAGTGTTGATAACATTGATTAAAAGTGACTGAGTGAGTCTTATGGGAAAACTGAGAGAGATTTATTCTGTGCGAAAAGGGTGATGAGAAAGAGAATGGATGAAATTAGAGATTTCTGCTTTTAAGGAATATGGGATTCAAGACTTCCTCAAACTGTGAATGAAGCTTGTAAGGCAATTTGGGTTGAGAAGTACGCTGATGATGTAGTCGTGATGAGTATTTATTGTGAAATTGAAGTTGAAGTATCTGAGGTTTCATAACTTTGGATATAAGAATGTGTCTTCTCCTCATTGGTTGGGCATTTGAAAGTCTATTGCTATCTGGTTTAATGTTTCAGTTCTTTGAGATGGTTTTAAATTGAAGAGTGGGATTGATTATGATTTATAGATAAAAGTGTGGTGCAGATGTAAACCTTGAAGGTTCCTTTTCCACATTTTTTTAGGCTGGGTTATTTATGAAAGCTACATTCCGTATAATGTCTTGGAATGGGAGTAAAAAACTTTGAGATTTGCTTTTGTCACACTTTCCAATGATTTGAAAGGGGAAGCCATTTTAGATTTCTGGAGTTGCTCTCCTTCGCTGAAGTAGAATGCGAAGTTGAAGGTATTGATTTGATGCTATGGCTGGATAAGTGTACCCTATGAGGGGTTTTGCGAATGTCTTGACGTGGAACAGAATGCTTTGATACCAAACTGATAGGTATTAGGCGAAAGGGAGAGAAGACTAGAAGGAAAAGGGAAGTTGAGATAGGGAACATTTAAGTGTAGAAGGAGAGGGAAAAATAGGGAAAGAGGGAGAATTGAAGAGGAAGGATATCACGTATATCTGTATTTGATTTGTGTATTTGATTTCAGTAATCATCTATGGCTAATAAACAAGCTAGGACATATAGGCTCTTTTAGAACTCTAGATACTTGGAAAGCTGATGGGAAAGTACCCGAAGCAAACCTCTATGAGACAGAAAACTAACTCCAACTAGAGTAGTCCCTTTGTTTTTTTGGAAGCACAACTAGAGTAGCACTAAATAACCTTATCTTGAGTGTTGATGCATCTAAAGTTACCTATGAACTTAATATGAGTGTACATTTAAATTATCAAATGCAAAGCTTTGCAAATATTACTTAGAATTTAAAATTCTCTCTCTCTCTCTTTTTTTGTTTATGCTGTTGCATAGTTGAAGTAAG